>JBAHVQ010232425.1:0-10148 GCA_036872915.1 Nanipora kamurai
ACTTTAGTATTTAACTCTGGCTAACGCCAGACGATTTTACTCGTCTAGGGGAAAGTCCTCGGACAGGAAAGGGTTAAACAGGAAAGTAAATCCTCACGGCTCGTTGCTACACTAAGAACCTTGACCAACTTTTCTAAAACTTTTCTTTTAGTTTTAACAATTCACTCAGACTTTAATTCATTCCTATCAAGAGCTCTCCCCTTAACGAGTAAAATCGTCTGGCATTAGCCAGCCTAAAATCAGTCAGGAATAGATTTTTTCGTAAAGATTTCGACTTGCACGGAAAGGAAGGTCGTGGGTTAAAACAAATTCAGGGAAAGCTGCACATGACAGGGAGGAGTTAAAGAGTTGGGCAAAAATTTGCCTTTAGTTGGAAAATCGACGTTTTGAGTTCGTCGCAATTTATGCTATGCATACCATTTAATCTCCAGAGGATTGGTCTATTTTGAAAAAGAAAAATTAGCATTTTTTGATAACTCCATTTGGTCCAACACCCTAAATATAGGACTTCGCTATATTAATATAGGAATTTGCTATATTCACATGGTTCCTTTTCGAGGTTTGACTGGAAATGACGATTTTTGGAGCCTGTGCAAAAAATTAAACGGTAAAGTGGATTTATTGGGTTTATCTCAAGGCTCGTTGTTACACTATGAACCGGGACCAGAAGTTCAGAAATATTTTTTCCCTGTTTTATCAATTTCCTCAAACTTTAACGAGTTAATATCATAATGTGATGGATAACTCGCTATTCCGTTCTTAGAATTTAAGTTTGACTGTTCAGATAATGAACTATGCCATTCACTCGCCAGGATTTGTCCGGGGTTAAGCAACCAGGACAAAGTGAGATTTTCACTTCTAGTCATCTCCGACGTAAATAGACCCCACGAAAGTCGAAATTACAGTCAAAACTCGATTATCCGATCCGGACTCTTCGGCTGACACGAAATAGGTTCGGATAATTGAGAGTCCGGTTAATCGAAATTACGAGTATTAATGATTAAGTTATCCGCAAAAACTGGGACCATCAGATAAAGTCCGGATAATCGAGGTTCGGCTGTGGTAATCTTGCACCAGGTTTCGCGCGGTTGGCGAGGGGATGAGTAACTTTCAAGCGATACGGCGTCGCGTTACGCGTCCAGTGTGTTCAAGCCTTTAATGTCCTGTCGAAACTCACAGAACCTGGCTGTACTAACGTTAAGCTAATTACGCAACTACAAAGTAACTTACATATCTATTCAAAAGACAACTCAGATAACGGTTCTTCATCAAGCAAACAATTCTCACGTTCAAGTCAGCACATCAACAAAATAATCGCGCTATCGATTAGATTGTCTACCAGAAAAAGAAACCAAATTATAATTACCCGATATCTGAAAACGACACTTCCTCGAACAGGTCAAAATTACAATCACCTCTGTCAAGTAAACAGTAGACTCTGAAACAGATTTCATGCAAGAGTTAGTTTGCGAACGTTACAAAGTACACTTCGAAAACTGAAGCTTCTCCTACCTCCCCAAAGCCTTTGTAAATTTCCCACCGGTAAGTATTACAATGCAGGCGTCTACTGACGTCATTTCCAAATCAAAGAACTCTTCATCCTACGAGAAATCGTTAGGAGCACGTAGTTATTGTCGCATAGACAAATATATAGGAGATATTACATCTTTACAAGTGAATGAAACGACAAAGTGAGAGGTATGATCAAAACTAAATGATTAAATTCGTATCTCCAAGTGGTCATGTAATGTTCTGTTTTTTTATATAGAAATCCATGAAGAAGTCACGTCGAAATCGATTATGTGCTGTATCTAAACGTTGTGGTTGAGAGGTGGAAGGAGAAAACGACAAGAAGAAAGAAAGATGTGAAACAAAAAAATAATATCTTCACCGATCGCGATGAATACGTCATAGTTTTTCCGGTTGGAAAACCGGAGTATTTCATCGAAATTTATATAATGAGAACTACTTCATTTTGCCACTTTCTGGAAGGTTACTTTTTGCAGATTTGGAAATTCCCTGTTTTAATCGTTTTGTTTTATTTCCAGAAAAAGAAAATTGACTCTTGTAGTCGATTCTAACATCCTTTACTTAGGTCTACTTTTCTTACAACTAAATAGGGTAATTTTGTTCAGTCATCGTTATACCACGAGTTCTACGGACTGTAATCCAAGATGTGCGTTAAGCGAAATGGGTTAGTGAAATGCTCAAACGTTGAAATACTAAAACTACTACTAAAAGTTTTACTATTTCAAAGTTTCGACCATTCCCTAATCCTTTTGGCTTTAAAAATGTCTATATACATTTCCAACGCAGCACTCTACTTTCATTTATACAATAAATTTCATACATCGGACATTTTCAATTGTAGTTAGCCACGATCTATCAAAAAACAGAAGCACGGATAGCGTAACTAAAACAGTGAAACAATCACAATTCTTCACGTATTTATCACGAGCCAATGGCGTTGCTTGATTTGCATAGGTCATGGATCACAACAGATATGCGTTTTTGTGATTTTCAATGCCCCGAAAATTCTCCGTAAGCTTTCAATCATCAATTTAAATATTTTTCTTGAATTGTTTTATTTCTTTATTGTAGAAAACAACTAGACTTCATTTTTCTGTTGTCAGTTTAGTTATAGATGCACAGAGGTCGTCACTCGGCTATCGCCTCGTGGGGCACTTTTGTGTTCTTACCACGTTGTGATGCCATCTGCGCATCTATAACTGAACAGAAAACGGAAAAGCGAAATCTGTTTATTAAATAGTTGTTTAGAATCCAAGGTGGCTGCTTCGATATTTAACTCTTAAGTCTCAATGTCCAGTAAATTGGGAACCAGTGCCCTTCTCCAGTGCCCCATTGCATTTTTCTCCCAGTTCCTGTTCGAATTTCGACTCGAAAAAAAACATTTTTGAAATCCATGGAAAATTTTCACCAAAAAGTGTGGCAGAATTTTTCCTTGGTTTTTACTGTTTTCTAGACCGTAAAAGGGTCAATATGGCGGATTTAAAATGTTATCACATAACCGTGAACACCATTACCGTTTAAATGAATATTTTCAATTAACTAGCAGATAATGATGACCACAACCTCGTACCCGAGGCCATTTGTCGGGGGAACAACTGTCACACCGGACAGTTCGATACGACAGAAAGAATTTAAGTTTGGATGTTTAATGCATAGAAAACGTTGCTCACTGGTTAGGAATTATCAGCTGGATTTGCTATCCAGGGTTTAACTCCTTCACTGCCACATCTCCCCCTTTGACGAGTAAAATCGTCTTGCATTAGCCAGAGTAAAATAATAATCCACCGTGGCAGGGAAGGAATTAGAGTTTTTAACTCCTTTCACTGCCACATCTCTTCCTTTGACGAATAAAATCGTCTTGCATTAGCCAGAGTAAAATAATAATCCACCGTGGCAGGGAAGGAATTAGAGTTTTTAACTCCTTTCACTGCCACATCTCCCCCCTTGACGAGTAAATCGTCTGGTGTAAGCAAGAGAAAAATAATAAAAGTGCCCCGTGGCAAGGAACGAGTTAAACAACTAACCCCTGGATTGTTTCATTACATCTCTAGTTACAGAAGGCGGCCACTTTCTGGCTCGCCCCAGGCTCATAAACTCCAAGAAAGCTAAGCACAGCGTGTAAAAAAAAAACAACAGGTAAACAATACGTCGAATATGCATGCCATTACCTCATCAAGAACCCATTTATGCAGAACAATCCATTTTGTTTCGGCAATCGACTTCCATAACACAAGTAATTTTGGCAAACAGACAGCGATCATTGCGGTCGTGGTTTCACCGATGTCAAACGACAGAAATTTTATCGCCAGTACTTCATTTGAGCTCCATGGCAACGCACTCACAAGCTGAAATCGCACCAATTAAAAGCAAAACAAACGACGCGTTAAATCGACAAGATGGGCAACTGTGACTTTTCAAAAATTTTTTTCAGAAAAGAGACTATGACTTTCATGACTGGAATTTTTAGATTGCCATTTGTTAGACACGAACATTTCTGTTGGCCCTGAAAGCCAGAAACGTTCATCGCTACGAATATATGGAAAGCCATGCTGGTTTTAATAACACCACAGCCGTATATTTTTCAATTTTTCGCCATTAGCTGCACCAACAAAAGGAACGTAGCAAGGAATCAAAATTGTAAACTCAAGCGAATTCCCACACTCATAGCATATATCTCTTTAGCATTCAATTTTGAACCTATTCCCTCCACTTATTCACCTCATGCAACGTCGGTGACGGCCGCGACGGTGCCGCACAGGTTTACGTCAACATATAGCAAGTCCTGGTAAATTGTACGACTTCTGTAGGACTACAAAAACAACGACAGCATGCGGTTAAATTATAACGAATATCACCGGGAAGTCCAGACACTTAAACAGCAGCAACGCGGGGTTAACAGTACTCGAGCATTTCATGTTCGTGTTGTTTTTCAGAATATCAATCTAGGGTTTATTTGATGATATTTTTCGGACATTATTTCTAACTCTATAAACCGGTAAATTTGCGATGCATTTACTGTATGAAATATCAAGTGTGTATGTATGTATGCATGCATGCATGCATGCATGCATGTATGTATGTATGTATCTATGTATATATGTATGTATGTATGTATGTAAGTATGTATGTATGTATGTATGTATGTATGTATGCATGCATGTATGTATGTATGTATGTATGTATCTATGTATATATGTATGTATGTATGTATGTATGAATGAATTGATGCATGCATGTATGTATGTATGCATGCATGCATGCATGCATCCATGCATGTATGTATGTATGTACGTATGTATGCATGCGTAAGTGTTTTCACAAGCATTTCTTCTGGAGAACGATTCTTTCAGGTTTGGGACAGTGTGGTATTTAGTATTTTATACATGAGAATGGACTTTGTGTATAATTGTTTTACTTCCAGTGTTTCCGAAGAGAAGGAAACTTATGCCTACGGATACGGGTAAAGACCCTCAGAAATTTTTTTAAAAGTGACAATTCTGCTTAACAGTTTTTTCATTACTGAACAGTTTTTCCAGAAAAAGCATGTATTCGTTCCTTCTATAAAGCTCCCACTGTGCATGTTTAGTCGGATAGGAGTGGGAGTTAATGCGTTTTCACGAATCTAAAAATCTTCAATTTTCAAGCCGGCTACTCCCCACGTCGGTTCCAAAGACAGAAAATAACCTCATGACTCACGGAACTACGACCGGGTGCTCATCAACGGAGGATTAATAAGCAGAATGTTCTGGTGTGTGCGCATCTATACATTTCCACGTGCATACTTTTGTAAGAGTATAAATCTCCATATAACCTTCAATAAGTATTAATCCTTTAACGCCCAGGGCTCATCCCTGTGACGAGTAAAATTGTCTCGTGTTAGCCAGAGTAAAATACTAAAGTGGGCTCTTGCCCCCTAATGGGTCAATGAAGGAATGTCTGATCACATCTATTGGACAATGATATAAAAATGGGATACTGCGTAGGCAGTATGAAACAGCACAAAAGGTTAAATGGTTGGTAGACTGCCTAATTTATGATAAGTAATTCTAACGTTTCGAGCTATGGCCCTTAGATCGAAACGTTAGAATTCTTTATCATAAATTCGGCAGTCTACCAACCTTTTAACTTTTTGTATTGTACAATTAACCTGTGTACGTTCACATGAGTATAAGTATGTACGTTCGATACGTCTGTATAATTTATATATGCAAACAGTGTATGTGGTTATACGGTATGTGTATATGTGAATACGTGTATATGAATGTATGAGTATTGGGTCTAAGTTTAGAGGTGTATCATGGTGTACATGTGCAAACTTGTATAGGTGAAGATGCTTCAGCAGTGACAACCTTGTTGGAAAATTCCCTACCTGTAAACAGACCTCAAGCATTTCGGGAGTGTCAACATCAGAACGACTACCTGAGAGTTCTATGGATGGAAAGTCTTGTACAAATGGTGGAGTTCCTTGCGACGCAACATGGGGTTCTTTGACCAATCTTATGTCTTCAAAACTCGGATCCCAGCTGGAATGCTTTTCTGAATTCGGTGACTTTAATCCCTCTGTCATTTTCTCACGTTTAACTTGGGGAATACTGCTGCCGTTCCCACTGCTTTTTGTATCAAACTTAGGAGGAAGTGTTTGACTACCATTATTCAAAACGTTTTCCGACGTACATTTGTCTTCTATTAGCAAATCTGATATCGCCCCATTAACAGGATCTACATTTTCAAAACACTCGTCGTATCCTTGCAACATCTCCAAGTCAGAAGTCGTAAGTGTAGAGGGTGTTACTTGTTTATCCTCGGTTTCTTGTGTTTGTAAAGAATAGTTTATTTTCTCGCAGTGTTCGCTTTTCAGCTCATTGCCAACACTATCCGTACAACACTCTTTCGGTCGTAGTTGTGGGTTTGGCAACTCACGTGTGTCACTGTTTAAAACCTCCAGTTTGTCCTCAAAGAAAGTATTAGTCCTTTTATGTTCAGATGGTATAGTTAATGACACACGATTAAGGGGCTCACCGTTCTCACCAGCTTCTTTCAAATCACAGTTATCGCTTGTTTTCGGTATGCCCGATGAGTTTTGGTCTTCCCGTAAAATGTCTAATATACTCTGGCTGAATACATCCTCTGAGCAAGAATCGGTTTGTGTGTCAGGTGAATTTAAATTTTCAAATGTGACATCATGAAGGGATTCAGAGGCACGCTTTTGTTTCGAAGACTTTAACGTGCACTTGTTTGCTGTATTTTCCGAGTAATGATGAATTCCTTTATTGTTCAACTCATCTGTTGTGCCAAGAGTGTTCTTGGAGAAGCTAGAATCACTTTGATTGATCGTGGATTGCATCAAGTGCTCGCTTGTACGGTCTTGCTTGCAGTCAGGTCTACGTTCAGGGTTCGCCTTCGATTCCAATTGTCGAACCCGTTTTAATTTTTCCAGTTTCAACGCGGCAAAATCTTTATCGGGTAATAAAAAATTTGACAAATGGCCGCTTATTTTTAATAAACGGTCATCTGGCTTTGGAAAACTGAAGCACAAATCCTCTTCTTTGCGTTGTTTGAGAGATATTTTCCCGCTATTTTCCCTGTGTTCGGCTCCCACCTGATGAGGAACATCCTCATAAGGGACTACCTTAAATTTTTGATTGATGACTGAACCATCGTTATTGTTTTGAGAAATGTGCCCTAACATCTCCGTTGCTTTTGAAGCAGTCATTCCTTTAAATTCATCAACTGTCGTACTGAAGCTAATTGGTGTAAAGCTTTTCTCGCGGGAGGTGATTGCCGGAGAATCCAGTTTTAAATTATCAATTTTCGTTTCAAGATTACTACCTATGGTCGTGCCAACGGATGATAAAGCACCATTGCCATTATCAGACTTTACCAGTCTTTCAGAATGGCCTTCGGTAAATGACTTTGAACCAAGTGCATAGCATTTATTATTCGAACAGGCAGTCAATTTGCCACAGTCAGGAACGCAGTCTTCCACAATTTTTCGATCGGCATTTTCCAATTTTTCTCCTGCCGTGGTTCTTGAGCCAACTTCTCCAGAGGTATATCTGGGGAACTCCGCAACATTAAGTGAAGTATTCTTCTTTCCACGACCTTCACCTTTCACAGGGTATCCATGGGCTGTCCGGCGACGTCTTTTCTTCTTTGCTTTTTCGACTTTCTGAAGAAATGATGAGCAGGTAACAAAAGAACAGATATCACTTGAACTGAAGAGAAAGTGACTTTACACCTTCTGCCCTTCATTAAAGCGAAAGCAGTGTTTATTAGAGCAATTGTCATCTTCAATAGTGGCTTTCAAACGTCAACAACACCAACCAAATTATAATTGCGTTAAATGTAAATTCATTTACAACAAGTAATTAAATATTACGTTAAATTGAAGTTCAATAACGTCAATGTAAAAAACATTAATATTTGTGGTATTTCATTAGCGTCAATCCAAATTCAATAAGAAAAATGGGAAAATCAACAAAATAAAATAACTAGTCATTGAGCGATAACGCGTATATATTGATATATGTTGGATGGAGAAGACTGGTAATAACAATTACCAAGACAGCCAAGGTCTACAGGAAATTATTGTACAAGATATAGTACTTGAAACGTCGTTTTCAGATGTGTGCGGCTAGAGTAAGCGTTACGATGACTGAACAAAGAAGGATACAGAGAATTCGCAGGATAACAGGGGAAGGTTAATACTGTTATTTGAAGAGCCAGATCAAGACTATGTCTTAGAATGGCCGATACATTGAGGTTCAATCGCTCATCTGCCACAAGGATAATCTCCAAATACTGTACATTCGAGAAGGGAAGATTAAGAGCCTTTATGAACCTTACCTTATCTTCCTGCGATATTCTCTCTCTCCTACTTGGTCCAGTCACTGTAACGTTCACTCTAGCGGCACACATGTGAAAACAACGTTTTAAGTGCTATCTTGTGTAATTTTATTTTGTTGATTTTCCCATTTTTGTGATTGAATTTGATTGACGCTAATGAAATTGCATAAATGTTAATGTTTCTTACGTTGACGTTATTGCACTTTAATATAATTTAAAAATATTTAATTACTTTTTGTAAATGTATTTCCTTTTACCACCACTGAAATTCGATTGAGGTTAGTGAAGTTTGAAAAGCGCTGTTGAAGATGCGAATCGCTCAAATGAACATCGCTTTTGCTTTAATGAAGGGAAAAAAGTGTAAAAACCCACTCATAGTCTACGACTTTGGATGGGCTTTCGGTAGCCTGCACTAGCTGGTATTGGCTGAAGATTTACAACCACCAATCGTAGCTTGGGCTGGTTATTCACCACCCAGTCTTCCTGGGGTTTCTGGAGCAGTCAATTCAGGCCCCAGTCAGCGGTCGTCGACAAATAGATTTCGTCCCCAGGATCGCGGACTTGTTCCGCGATGGGAGGGAGGACAGTAGCCTTGAATTCGTGATGAAAAGAAAAACTGGGACGAAATCTGACTCAGTGTTTGTGAAGACTATTTTGCATAGTATCCGCGAGGTTATTTTTTACTCGGGCTACCGAAGGTAGACCGAGTTATAAAATGGGCTCGAAATTTTTTTCGTCGTGTCGCGAGTTTACAAAAATCACGCGTGGGCGACACGAAGTCTTTGAATCAATGAAATTCTTGTTAGGGTCGTTTCTCGCGCGGGTTTCACGAATATCAATCAAGCAAGAAAGCTACGCTTTCAGTAGCCCGAGTAAACGCCTGAGCAGGCGTCTTGTTTGTATTTGAATTGAGAACAAAATAGAGATAATATTTTTTGTTAAATTGATGTAGGATTGGATCTCGTGAGTAATAAATGGTGCCAAATTTAGCCAAATTTTACCGGATGATATTATAGTCATTCTAATACATATAAATCATTCGTTGTGTGTCTGTATTGGAAGTAATTCTTGTATGAAATTTGCGTATACCGTTCGTGTTGATATGGTGTGTATCTTGCTATTAAAATGGCAGTATAAATTTAGTCATTCTACTCGTTTGCGTTCGTCGGACATCCACTGGTCCGCAATGGTGGGGAGAGGGAGAGGTGAACGAGATTGCGGAACAAGTTCGCGATTCCGGGACGAAATCGATTTGTCAATGGTCTCTTACACTATACGGGATTGCTTTTCACATCGGACTGTCGCTCCGCTTCGGACATATGCTCGATACCAGGAAACCGGTTTCAAGTTTGATGATAAATATAAACAATAATATAAGTAAAAAATATAAATAAAAACACGGCTAATATCAGTAACAAGATCCTTAGGACACTTCTACTGATCTAGTTCATTTCTCCACCAAATAACCCCCTCAGAACCCCTATTCAATGTTGAGCACCATGTAGTCCTTTCATTTTTTGCTCGGTTGGTTCCAGTTGTGCTAATCAATATTGAAAAGGGTGGAGGCAGGAGGGGTTGAGTCGATTATTGAAAAATATATGGTTCTTACTAATTCATGGTTAAATATGTCGCAGTGTCCCAAGGTATTTTGTCACTAACCGTTTTGAAACTGATTTGAAATTACCAAAACCAAAGACCAATTTTTTAAAGCGGAGTTTTAAATATAGTGCATCAAGTCTGTGGAATAATCTTCCGACAGAAGCCAAAAAAGC
>JBAHVQ010232436.1:0-10148 GCA_036872915.1 Nanipora kamurai
ACTTTCACAAATCTTCCCTCGGCGGCGGGCAATTTAATCGCTAATTTCCCTCAAGCCATGTTATTACTTATAATAAATATTTCAGTTTACCTCATTCATCTCTTCACAAGCTAATGATTTGTCTAGCAGGGGCGGATGAATACATTGGCTTGCATTATTTATTTTATAATGACAATTTCCTTCTCGCAAGTTACTGGTTTTTCCTAGCATAAAAACATTGGTTTGTGTCCCTTATTCCCTTGGATTTTCTTTTGTTTTAGCCTGTTGCTTATTACCTTGTGCGTATTACCATTCCCTTGGAGCCTCCGTCAGGACCTCCCCCTTTTCGGTTAACTGATCGGTGTTTTAAAATAACAAATGACTATCCATCATTTGCATCTCATTAACCAGTTTGTCATCGATTTTTAAATCTTATTGGTCATCTTTTTGTCACATGATTTCTTCTCAACATAAAAACACCACCAATTGTTTTTTCCATTTTACGTTTCACTCCGACGAAAGGACTTCGTTCGTAATGTCAGTTTAACCATTCTTAAGTTCTGGCAGTTACTCAAACCTTTTGATTATCTACAAGCCGTTGAATACTGCCGACGCAGCGCTCTATTTTTGGTCCAATTGGGCATATTGAGCATGCATTTTGGTCCTATTGAGCATGCATTGCTTAGATACGTCGACCTTGATGGCGATTGAATAAAACATCAAATTCTCTACGAAGTAATATATTGCATTGTAGTTTTTTCTTTTAAAATCGATTTGTTAGTAACTATATAATCGGAATCAATAAATCTGTATTTAAGTAAATGTTTTGGTCATTGTTACGTTCTTTTGCTGCCATTTCGACTGATAAAAAAGCGATGAGTGGAAGTTTAATTAGGACATATTTCACCATGACGTTTAGCTTTATTGATAGAACTTAATTTTAAACTTTAAACAATGAACTATACTGATGTCATAAACCAAACTATGTCTGGAATTTTTGAACGAGAGAAATGCTAATTAGACATCCATACCCTTCACAGTTATTGAAGCAAGCAGTCTAATGTACCCTACGGCAAGTGTGAAATGATCCCTTGTATTAAGGCTTTTTTTACCTTAATATTCCAGACAAATGTGCATGCCTTGCAATAACAGGCAACTACGTTCCCAAAGTCAAAACTAAGTAGCACTCTGTTGTATAGCCATTCTCCTACAAACGTTAAGTGCTCAAAAGAAGGCTCCCCGTGTAACGAATACGGAAATTTATGGAATATGGTAAACTATTGTACCACCAAGATATTGCAGATTTTACTAAGCGTGCGTTCATTTTATTGTTCTCAGCAGAAAGTCTTACTGGCTTTTCTTATCTTCATAACCAACCTGTAAGGCCAAAAATACTTCTTAAACGTATTTTCTTAAAAGATCAAGGCTTTTGACTTCCTACTTGACTTAAGGTAGCTCCACACAGTTTTCCGAAAAGCAAAGAATGGAAATATGAGACCTGAAAATAGGCGCATAAATACTTTGGTAGGACAGCAAAACTAATTATAATACATGGAAACACATGAAAAATATGACGAAATAAGGAGTCCAAGTGGTTATTTTAGCAACAAAGGAGTTCCAAAATAGCTTCTAATTACCGCTTATCCCATCCAATTTACTTCGAAAAACAGTTTGGTGACCATTCTTTTTCTTTTCATTGAAACTTTTTCCTTAAATGGATTTTCTTTCCTAACATTGAAGAAATTCTTTTTATACTTAAACACTGAACAGAAAGTCTGCTTATGTGGGGGCTTGCGAAATATCAAACGACTAGAGGACGTTCGTCAAGCTCGTTTACTCGGAAAACGATATCTCAGCCCTCTACGGAAATTTAACCTGCAACCTTCTTATTACCGGTGAGACGCTGTAACCATGGAGCCACTACGACTCAGATGGTGAGCTAGGCTGCAGGTTCATCATATGTACTGCCTAAGCAGAAGTCACGATATGATGATAATGATGGAATACTTAAACACTGAACAGAATGTCTGCTCATGTGATAGCATGGTTTTTCTGAGTAAATGAGTTTGACGAACGTCCTTTAGTCGTTTGATATTTACCATGCTCCCACATGAGCAGGCTTTCTATTCAGTGTTTAAGTATCCCATTATGATTATCATATCGTGACTTCCGCTTAGGCAGTATATATGATGAACCGGCAACCCAGCTCACCATCTGAGTCGTAGTGTCTCAATGGTTAGAGCGTCTCACCGGTCATCAGAAGGTTGCGGGTTCGATTCTCGTCTAGGGCTCAGATATCGTTTTTCTGAGTAAACAAGCTTGAAGAACGTCCTCTAGTCGTTTAAGTTCTTTTTATTTAATTTTTTACTAGAAAAAAGAGAATCGCTGAAAAAATGTTTAATAAAACAATTGCGATTACCAAATATTTTAGCGAAAAAAATTACAGGTTGATTACATGAGACCGGTATAAAGGCACGATTTGCGTTCACTCTCCTTATTTAGTTCACATGAAATCGGTTATAAAAATCAGCTCAAAAAATCCGATGTGTCTGACCCATTCTTCAAGCTGAACAAATGAATTCAAACAGGCACGAAATTTTCTTCGTGAAAGCTCAAATTCTGATAAGATCAATCCATACTATGGCAAAGAGCACAAATATCATTGAAAGTAGAAACAGAAACACTGAATAGGGTCCAAATGAACAGCAACAAGAATGTGTCTTTACATTTATTCTGGCCCCATGTAAACACTACAGAAAATTGTCAATTACGTAACGGCCTGATTTTATACTGGTCTCATGTAATCAGCAATTTAGATTTAATGACAACAGGAAGTCGTTTTGGAACACCACTAAGTGCCATAGCAACTGCTGGGGCTCCTTATTTCGTCATATTTATCATGTGTAGAATGTGGTATTATGTCTACCATTCAGTTATATTATCTTCCCCCAAAGTATTTATGCGCATTGTGTAGGTATCAAAATCCCATTCTTTACTATTGGGACCTTTATTACCAGTATTACCTTCATAATTGAAAACATAAATTTTGATGAGTAAACGATAGGATGTTAGTGCTGTTTCCACTCATCAAAATAATTTTCCTGATTGTCAAAGACAAACAAAAGCTTTCGTACTGCTATTTAAACTGAGAACTCTTAGAAGATGTTCGCATATCCTCACTCCTCAAAGGGAAAAATATGGTAGTGAAAGAATTAAAGATCGCACCTGAGCTCATCAGAAATACTTTCTCGCACATGAGGCCCAAAATTTAAAATAGCCAACGGGAATGAGTTCCCTGCACTGCCACGTCAGCAATACAGTGACGTTTTACTTGATTACAAAATTAAAAAGACATCCACATACCTGGCGTTTCAGGGCTATAAGGCACTGATGGTCGAAAATCAGTTGGTTCGCTTGGTTTTTCGCCGAAATCCACTGTTGCTGATTCGTTTGCAAGGGGTGGAGAGCTTGTCATAGAACTTAAATTTTCTCCAGGTACCATTACTTTTGTCGCTATTATTACAGAAGTAGTTTCACCCAATGAGATTTCCGTCATATTTTTAACTGTCGAATCTGGTGTTGGTGTGAGAGTGGCTTCTAATGAAGCTTCTGTTATGACAGAAATTGGTGTTATAGTATTGGCATGGGAAGTGGCTGTAACAACTTCTTGACTGAATGTGAATGTCAAACCACCTAATGATTGGTTCTCTATTATAATTGGTGATGTGGTAACCACATTAGCAATTTCGTTGCCCAGCTTCGGTGTCACACCGTTTGTGCTAGGTGTAAGGCTGACCTCACCCACAGAACTTGTCGCAAATGTGACAAATGATGTTGGAGTTACCGCGATATCACCAGGACCCGATACAGTAATCTTGCTGGGTGAGACAGCCGTTGCAATTTCATCAGGTGTGCTTGAAATGGCCGTAACAATAAGTGCTGTTGCAGCAGGTGACGTCTGTGCGATATTTGTCTCCTCAAGAGAATTCTTACTAGGTACAGCTGACGGCCCAAGTTTTCCGGTTGGTTTAGCTGATGCATCTCCACCAAAAGCAGCACACGTATCACTTGCTTTTGCCAGTTTTCCTACTTGGCAAAGAAAAAATGCATATCATACATGGGTCTATACACATATATCTAAATTTACAAACCCATGTATACAGAAAGAGGAATCAGTGAGGCAGTTAAACGACAAAAAATTTTAATGAACATGTCCATTATAGCGGTGTGGTACATTCCATATTTTTGACTGAGATGTTTATATACCTTCTAGTAGTAGATGTTCTGGCTCATTATTCTTATTAGAGTGCTGGCAACCTACAATCAAGGTGAAACAGCTATCCGTGGTTGCCGAAACGACCGTGACATTTCTCAGTTGTCAGTGGGTCCCAAAATTTTATTTAATTTATTGAAATAAAATACAAAAATTAAATTAGGCTTACCTTTAAGGTGAAGTTTAATTTAAATTCTGTAAGTCATTGATCGGGAGTGGAGGAGTCATGTGAGAAAGTAAGTGAGCTAGCAAGGTCAGTATTTAAATCGTGTGAGTGTTCACACAGTTACGGAGAGGGTTTAGGAGAGCTATGGGAGAGCACGTGACTCCTCGGCTCAGGACCAATCAATTCAAATCAAACTTAACCTTACAGGTAAGCCTCGTTCAATTTTTGTATTCTGTTTCATCATTGGTCATCAGCACCTACTGACTCACGTGAGATTTTGAAGCAGTGTGAGCATGAACACTAGGAGATTATACACAATTCAAAATTTGATCGACTATCTTTATTACTACAATCCAATCAAGTGTGATGAAAGACGTCAGCAGTTCTGCACAAACGTTTTCTTAAGTTACTATTTCCTTATGGTAAGACTTGGCAAATGTCCATTCTTGTGCCCATCCAGCACTCCATAATAATATCAGTGGAAATGTTATGAGATTTTGCCGACCATGTGGCAGTATATCTAGTGGTGTGAGTACTAAACGTTCACGTGTTCACTACAACATTCTTCAGGATAGTTGTAACCCGCATGCTAATGGTGTCAGCTGAGACTGTTTTAAGTGGTTTATTGTAGCTAATCAAAGTTGGGTTTGTTTCCCTCTACAAGCTTGCGTTTCAATGACATATTTTTTAAGGTGTTGGACAACGCAAAGCCGATCATCATGTTCGTAAGCTATATACTCCACAAAACCCATGTGCTTCCCTGGTTTAGATGTTTTTAACAGTGAATCTATAACAAAAACTCATTCATCAGAACTCAATTTCTAGGAACTTATGGACAATGCATGCAGGGTTTGCTTACGCTGTCCAGACAGTAATGCCGACAACATAGTCACTTTCAGGTTTAGATCCTTGAGGTTGAGCTTTCCAGGTGGACGAAGGCTGGTAAGGCGTTTCAGCATAAGAGATACATCCCAAGTCTCTTTGTACTTTCGAAGGATTTACTCAAATATCCACTTCATAAACCGGCTCACTAGTAGATGTTTTCCAAATGTACAGTTTTCGGTAACAACAAATATTGTTGACAAAGCACTCCTTGCAACTTTCAAGACACTATATCCGATCCCAGTATGGAACAGTTTGACCAAAAAATTTGTGCCTTCTTCTACAGTTGTTGAAATTAGATCTTCCTTGGACAACAGTGTTCTTCCCAGTTTTTTTTAATGTAAAGTTTGTATTGCATCCTTGTACTGTTTCCCCGTGACTGCCTGATGAGAGTGGAAGCTCGTTTCGAAAAAAACCCTGTTTTTTAGGATCCTCCAGACATGTGGTACAAAAGGAGAGTGAGTTTTGGATACAATGGGTGTACATGTTTTGGTATATGGGACAGGAGAAGTGTTCTTTTCCTCCTGGACAGGATCGGAGGGTTCTGAACCAGCAGTCGCATCACCAGTGGCCACCAAGACTGGTTTGGCCAGCGGGGAACTATCAATAGTCCTGTTGCCTCCTCGTCTGGAATTTTATGAATCACTTGTGAAATCATACTAAATGGATGAAATCCATAAAAAACATAAGATTCCCATGATAATGTGAATGCGTCAAGCGCCTCTGCCTCAGGGTATGCTATCAAAGGCTTCAAGTAATAATTGAGTCTGCTGGCAAATAGGTGAATCTATGGAGTGAACTGAATTTTCTCAATTGCCCTTAGAAATATATGCCTTTCTAGAATCCTTTCTGTTTCTCGCTTAGACTTTCTAGATTCTGCATCGGCTGTACTGTTTTCTTTACCAGGAATAGGAGTAGTGGTTAGGCATAATCCTTTTGAAATGCATCAATCCCAAATATTGCCAGTCGACCGATTTCATTCTCTAAAATGACTAGTACCCATTTTGCCTAAGTCTGCCACTGCAGCTATATTGTCAATGTTTTCCTGTGAGCTAGGTACAAAAGGCTTTGATTGCGAAGAAAACGTCTCATATTTTAAGATAATTATGTGATTTTCTGCTTATGCGGGTTCCGATGTCCTCCAGTTCTGAGGTCATTTAGTATACCTCACCAACCATCCTTTGATCATCTGTATACAACATGATGTATGGTTGTGGAAGGGTAATGGGTTTGTACAGTAATGGTTGCTGTGTCAATCCACCAATGTATGTCTGCAGGAGATGCCTCAGACAGTTGCATATGTGTATCAAAGTTCCCCTTCCAAACCCTTAAGGCATCTGTCTTATCTATATTCAGAGACCTGAAGTGTAACGGTCCCAAATGGGCAGCAGGAAAATTGGAAATTAACAGGCCCAAAACAGATTCAACATCTCAGATGGATGGTTTGTTGTTGTCCAAGAGATTTCGACATGTAGTTATATGCTTATTAACTGTTTCGGGGGTGAGCTAAACTTTCATTTCAACTGAGTCTATAACAAACCCCATAAAGGTAATCCATTGTTTTAGGATAAGTGAGCACTTGCGAGGGTGAATGGTAAACTCAAGGAAATCAAAAAGCTTTATTGTGGCAACAACATTATTTTCACAGTCATCAAGGTCATCACCTTGGTATGAGTCGTCTATGTAAGTAGCTGACAAATCACTTAGCTGTCTCACATGCGAGTAGACTGGCTTCAGTAACTTAGTGAATTTCCTGGGACAGAAGGCCAGCCCATTTGCGAAACAAACATATTATACAATTGGCCTTGCCACTGAAATTTGAACCTCTTTTTATATTGGTACGGAATAGTACGCGTCCTTTAATTCAACCGAGGCCATAAAACAATTGTTTGACCATATGTATTACTGTTGTGAATGAGTCCACTTTAAAACTGTGGTGCTCCATATATTGATTGAGACCCATAAAGTAAAGAATCATACGTGAAGAGACTTATTTTTTCAGTTTAATAAAAATTGGCGCGATATTTTTGCCTCACTCAGGACCCGTGAGAACAATAACTCTTTCTTTTAAAGAAGCTTTAGTACTTCTTTGTTTATTTTGTGAAACTCAAGTGGGTCATATGAATTTTTTCCATGAGCTACTGTTACCTAAAACGGGCGTTTTTTAAACTCTACTGGCTATCCAGTAATTATCAGAGTCTGAAGTAAGAGACATCCAACTGTCATAAAAATTTGTCCGCCTTCCAGCTTTAAAACAGCTAGCTTTGTGTTCCAAGTAAATAATGACAGATTCATGTACCTGTATAATCGCAGGAAATGTTACTGACTGGACCTTGTCCCCGCTAAATCCCTTGGTTTGGTTTGGCAGGGGTTGGTTTAGCCAGCCCCTCTTTCCTAAAATAGGCTTAACGCTGCAAGGGAAAACACTTTTCCAGCTTTTCCAGTTTTCCAGTTTTATTGGATGCTTTTATGTTATTCAGTTGGAATTCTAGCCCGTCACCAAATAAGAGCCCCGTGATTGGTATATGGCACCCACATAAATGAAATATTTGGAAACGAGTAGGAGTTTTATGCCTCACCTTCAATTTCTTCTTTGGATTAATTGAATTAATTCTATTTGTTGTGAGATGGGCATTCACATTGCGCTGGAAGTGGTCTTGACATAACCAATTTGTATTCACTATCTCTTCCTCTACTGGAAAGCACTATAGACACCACACAGGTCTGTTTCAACTATTTCAAATCCACATTCACCGACTAAAGTGAGGTGTCCAAATGCTCTACAAGCAGCATTTCCGATTGAAGTTCCCTGGGCATAGTTAAAATTGTAAATTAACACGAATTATAGTTTTTGTAAGATTTGAGCTTATTAAAATGGCTATGGGCAGAACAGCCCATATTATCCCAGAAAGATGTGAGTGTTTATATGTACAATTGTATGCCAAGTAAACTGAGCTCAGGCTCTGCAGCAGACTTTAGTTACAAAACTCGAGCAGAGGTGAGGCATAAAGTTAGGCATTCCCTGTTCAAGTTGATTCTAATCGCGTCGGGTCGATGCTGAGATAGTTGCACGTCAACGTGGCCCAACAACGCAAGAGCATCAGTGTTAAAGGTGACCAATTTTCTCAGCTTTTTGGTTAGTTCAGAGGCTGAACATTTTTCGTGAATTACCCTGATAGTGAGTAGAGTATCCGTCGAGCAGGTTATGGCCCTTTCAATCTTCACGAGCGTTTTTTGTATGGTGGCAACTCGAAATTCCGAACTCTTAGTTGTGTGGTTGAGTTTTCACCAAGTCTCAGGGTTTACCTTCGGAACGGATAATTTCTCACCGTTGTCTGGACGATTATATTTCTCAGTTTATTCATTAAATTTTTCGTCCTCTCATGTAGAGGTCCAACGCTGGTTCACAATATCGGCCAACTTCAGTGAGACTTCTGGGTCGATTTTGTCATCCATCTCAAAGTTTTGGGCGATTTCAATCAGAAGTTCATCTTGTTGTTATCAGAAGTTTTGGGAATTTACCCGATTTCTCATGTTTCGTTGGCTACTTTGCCATGATAATCGCTCGCTAGTAGCTGCTTGTATTATGTTTGACCAAAAGGCAGCCCCTACCAGACAAACTTGTTGCATCTATTAGAATTCTGTGGCGTTTTGTGCACGCCAATGTTTCTAACGTACTACCTTCCCAAGGATCACGCCCAGAACAGGCCTTCCTAGCTCGCGCGCCTTCTTACGTGACTCCGTAGTTATCCATCACCAACGATGAAACAGAATCATGTCTTTACTTAATTAGTCTAATTCCTAATTAATAAGTCTCTAATTAATAAGTCTAATTCCACACGATAAATCAAACTGAAATTTAGTCGGTGAAATAACTGTCATAGTAGTAGTGTCTGATTACCATCAGCAACTATAGCAAGCTGTTTCGTTCTGTTGAAACTCGTCAGCATTGTGGAGCTGATGGTAAGCCAGAAAAACCTCATCAGTATTCAGATCAGAACGCTTGTTATGAGAACCATGTAAAGTAGGGAATTTCCTAAGGTCAAGCACTTGAACTCAGACAAATTTGCGATTAAAACTATGTTTTTACATAAAGAACTAAGGAAACGAAAAGACATTTTATTGAGTCGGGGTTTAAACAAAATTTGAATGGATTCACAGATTGAAAAGGCCAGAATCAAAAATAGAGGTAGTCTCCTTTATCAGGATATTAGATTACCGGCGTTATCAGAGGTAAGAAAAACTTAGAATTTACGACTTTAAAAAAAAGAAATATTTTGACTAATTTTACAAGATTCTGGTGACCCGAGGCAAATATTTGGAGAAAGACTAATGATTGTTTTTCGGAAACCAAGAAATCTTAAAAATAATTTAGTCAGAGCAAAATGAAGAAGTGCGGTAAATCACAATGTCAAATATGCAAATATGTTAAAGGCTGAACATTTAGGGCAGAAAGTTGTACACGCTTCACCAATTTTCATTTTGATTGTGATTTGAAGGGAGTTATTTGGGATGTACAGTTAAATCATTTCCAAAATGCCTCAACAATCATTGGAGTAATCTTAGTAGACTTGGTAAAGGGCAGAGTGTTATGGCAGGAGGGCATTACATGGGCATTTTTCTGAGGAGGATCATGAGCGATTGAAAGATATCTAAGTGCAAAAATTATTGATAAGACTGATGTAAATGATCCCACAAAGAGACATAGCTGATGCTCATATAAATTAGGTACGTTTGGTCCTCGGGATCTTAATGTTATCGATTTGTTTGTATGTATCTTAATTTTTAATTATCTCTACGGACATACATAGGACTTGCGAATCTGTGAGCTCGGATATATATATACAT
>JBAHVQ010232447.1:0-10146 GCA_036872915.1 Nanipora kamurai
CCCTGTTTCCGCCTCTAATTTCAAAATACTCTCATCAGGTAGTTCTGAATCCGATCTTCTCATCCGTGAGAGTCTTCGTCTACCTCGAACCTCGGCTCTTATCCAAATACTGCCAAATGTGCTAAGGGCCCCGGGCTCATTTAACCCGTCCCTGGTCTTGCAATGACTTTCCATATTGGTAAGGGCTTCCTAGGGAAAATATAGCAAGCATGGTTGAATTAAATTCAGACTTTATAAGACGTAAAGTTTTAACTTCGTCATTGCAGTCTGGGAATCTAAAGATGAATAGTAGAATCCGAACTTAAAAACCATACTTTGAATTTGAAGGCTAAAGAAGGCGATCCGTTTCTTAATATTGCAACTCATAACAAGTCAGGCCAAGTGTTGTGTTTCTTTTCACAAAAAGTTATCTGGGCAACCATTCAATGAGGAGGTCAAGCACGCCCCCCGAAATCCGCTTACTCTACATAAAATGGATCACACTAGCAGGTTGTTAAACAGTGACGATTCTACCATATTACCCTCTTGGGGAATACGTTTGTTCCAAACCGGAAAGTTTCATGCAAAAAAAACGGCCCAACAGACGCGTTACAGATTATTCAGTGCCTAAATTAAACAGGAAGAGAAAAGAATTTTGAATGTTTTCACTATGCATATACTTGCCGTTATCTCAATGGCATTGCCCAAGTCAATAAAACAGTGTTTTTTACTCACCCGTGGCTCAGTGCTTTTAAGCACTTTCAAACTACTACAATAGGATGTTTAAAAAGAATGCTAATTAATTTTCAGCCGGTTTCGGGGTTTTTCGTTACGCACTGTATAGCTAAGCAACAGACATCTGTTGATGTTTTATTACATTTGGATTCACCTTTACTTTCCGAACGTCTATTCCGCATTATAGAGGAGTTCGGCGCTAGAAGAGAATCCTGGGTAATCAGAAAGAAATTGAAAAGAGTGGTAGATAGCAGATGAGCCGGAGGCTCGAACGCACGAGTTTAATTATGTCAACGTGCCTGGCGTCCATTTACTCCTGATATGACTGGCAAAACAAAATCTCGCTTTGCATTCACATATATTCATGGTAGCCCCACCAGACCGACCGCGCCAGGACCTGGATGTATAAGTCTCTGTTACACGTAGTTTTAGTACTTTAGGATAAATACCGTCAACAGATAAGTTAAGCCGTCTTCGTTAATAAATTTGTGGAGTTCTGCCAGTCAAGAGTTTTGATGGCGGTAAAAAGCGAAGAAGGAGCAACACATGACGTAAAAAGTAATCAGCCAAATACCCTACATCGGTCTCAGTAAATTTTAGTAGATAACATCGGTGAGCGATTAAATTTACCCCGATGGAAATGTTATGCCTCTCTATGGGAAACTTCAACCCCTTCCTCCCTCTTGCGCTAACCTTCCTGGAACAAAACCTGGGAGAGCGTGTTCGACAAACAGTTAGTTAGAGCCGGACAGGTACATACTTAGAAAGAAATGGAAAAATAAAAAATATGGGAGGTTAAAATACTACTGCAGAAATCGTCGCAATATTTGCTTGTGTATAACTACTACACTACAGCACCTCAGGATAGCACGAGGATATTCCATGATTGTTAACTAAACACTTCTGGTGAAGGAATGTCAGAATATTAGATTTTACATGTTGCAAAAAATTTAAATTACAGTAATCGAGTCAGTCATCATATTCGTCTTACCCCATAGTCCTTCTCAAGCCACGGACGCAGTGCAACATTGCAAGCAATGTGGCTTGGAATCCTGAGTATTATATACGAGGAGATTATATTAAGGCCGCAAATTTTCACAGAAAAAAAAAACAATGAAGCTGTAGGTCCGTAAAAGTCTAACTCTTAAGGTATCTTGAGCTGACTTTTTTCGTAATGGTCACTTTAAACTTAATCCTAGTGTCGTTAATCGGCTTCAAATCTCCTCCTCGCCTACGATATTTAGCAATTGCTATCACATTGCCTGCAATGTTTCACCATATGCCCGCTACATTAGTAATACAGACTTTCTTGATTTAATTTTAAATACGTACACTTGAATTATTTACTGCCTTATCATACGCCATATTCGTCTTTTCGACATCAAAAAATAGACGCGTAATTTTTTTAGAATAACTTAGCATGGAGAGTTATTCCCATTAAAAAAAAATATTGTGAACGGTGGTTTTGTACAAAGGTCTGTCTCAACTATAGTGCCTTACTGCCGAAGAGTACGGAGCAGATTGGAATTGGCATTAAGCCGTTCGTGCTACGAAAACTTTTAGCCGGCCCGGAGTTAGTGCCCACACCAAAAAATTTGCCGTAGACGGTGGCGGTGCGTGCCCCAAAATATGCTGGTGTGATTAAAGCTTTGTATCTGCTTACTAATTAAGTCCACGCAGCACTATGGTCAAAGCATTTCAGCTGCGACCAAAGAGTTAGGATTCAATCCCAATCAGGTGCTCTTAAGTGTTTTTAAGTTGATAAGCATGATAGCATAGGCAATCAGAAAGATATTTTCGCTTGAACAAAACTAAGTAAGAAATAAAAACTAATCCAAACCGTCGCTCTTTCATGGATAACCCTTTATGGAGGACACTGCGGTCCTAATTTGGGTTGACATCCGAAGTTGGGGACCGCAGCCCTGAGAGTTTTGAATTCAAGTCTGATGTTTGTGAGCTCGACGTCTGGTCAAATTTTTGTCAGATGGCTTTGGGTGTGTGAGGATAAAGATAAAATTTTCTTCCGCTAACGTGACAAATTCATAAATATGCGAGATATTTCTAATTTGTCATCCACGCCAAATGAGTTTTTAAATCATAAAATTGAAAACCATGCAAGCTAATTTCAGCATATTTATCACGAAATTTAGGTAATTAACTGCTGAAAGTGCTGATGGGGAGCAAACTGAAAATCTAAAAACTCAAACTTACAGGTGGTCCTTGAGTGACCTGAATCTGTTCCGTTCGGGCTTGGTTCAACCAAGGCCATCTAATTTGAAAAAGAAGCTTCTCGTCGACTAGTTTATCCCGGTCCTCCGTTGTCTCTGCAATGTAACAACACACAAACTACAGCAAACATTAAATTATCATCAAATAAATAATATGTAAATGTAGTATTATCAAATACATCCTAGTTATATCTATATCCTAGTTATAATTTGATTGGTCGTTACCCAAAATCTATTAAAGGACCGATGTAAGAAAGATGTCACTAAAAGAGTGAGCCTATCACAACTCACAGCGTGATATCACAAACCAATGGCGTTCTGTCATTTGAATAGATCACCGATTACGTCAGATTGCTATTTTTGATGTTTTTCGATGCCCCAAAAGTTCCCGATTTAACTTTTTATTAAATTTCCAAAACTCGACTTCCGCTTTGTGGGCTACTCTTTTCTTCTTACCACGTTCCGACGTCATTCGAACATATAATATGTTAAATATAATATAAATAATCTGAAAATCAAAAGAGTTGGAAACTGAAGAAGGCCCGTAAGACCTTCGTTAAGTTTTTTTCTATTTAAGGTCGGTAGTCTACCAACTTTCAAACTTTCTACTGGGATCGCGTATGTATTACTATACGTGAGAGTCTCAATACACCTGACTGCGCAGTCTGTAGGAGTCTTTAGAGCTGAATGTTTAAAACATCTTACCAGGGATTATATCGTTATTGTTTTGATCCCGTCAAGCAGAAAATCTTTTCCTTGTGTCTAAGCTTAAAAAGCATGTTTTTTCATGTAGCTTTCTCTGATTTAAACTATATTGCGTTTCACATCAACAATCGCTGATGTCGTATCGAGAAGAATAGATCTTTTAACACATATATCGCTTCGAGATCTGAGAGATCGTTGTCGACGTAATAAGCAATGTACTTACCAAGTATATAACTAAAAATGATACCAACAACTATTGTCATCAAAATTCCCACGGCGCCATAATACATAAATGATAGACTATACAATTTAGCCAATGGTTCGCTATAAAAAAGAAATTTTGCGGTCAAGCTCTTTGAGGTGGAGAATCAGATCCCTAGCAAGGTCGGGTGGAACTCGTGTTCTTTTGTAACTTCCCTGGCGTTGTGAAAATAGGTCAATTTCACCAATAGGTCAATTTCACCCATTTCATTCAAATGATTCAGCTTAGGATATGAAAAACATGAGTAGGATATCTCTTCTGAATTGATATTGAAAAAGTCACATCTACGCTAACAACATGTTTATAGTCTAATACGAAACAACACGTTTCCTTAACTCCTTTGGCAAGAGTTTATGATTTGATTCTACCGGTAATTCATTCGGGGAAGTATACAGAAGGACAAAATAGATCAACGACTACAAACCAAATCTTTTATCACAAAAACACTTCCAATTATTGTCTTACCCTCTCCGTTTCTGCCACAAGAGGCACATAACCCTGATTCTAACTTGATGTTCTTAGTTTGGGGGAGCGAACGTTTTCCTTTGTTGCTTATAAACTCTCATGATAATTGATGTTGTGACCTGATACCATGCATGCAAGAGCTTCGACAAACCATGTTTGTTTGAAAGTTAACAGAGTGATTTTTAATTCTCAAACCCAAGAGATTCAATAACTATCTCCGAAAAAGGGGTTGCGAAAAAACAATCTCGTTGAATTGACCAGAGATCGCATTTTTATATGATAAAAAAAAAAAACATATATCTATTTCATCAAGAAATAGGCCAATCTTCTCGTCTAGTTTTCCGCAACACAAAATTTTAACGAAACATTTAGGAAAAAATTAGTTTTAGTATTATGTTGACAGTGCCTCAATAAACGGCCTGAGAAAGATACCCCTATAATGAAACCTGTGTAAGATATATTTTTCTTTTCTTTGTTTATTTTATGCCTACCTCCAACGGTTATCTTTGAAATGCAATGACAACGATTGATTTACCTCTTTTCTTTGAAGCTGTTGTAGATAATTCCCTCTTCGGTTGTAACCACACCACTTATGCTTGAATTGAACACAACGCATTTTTTTACCGATATTGGAGCAGCATATCTGTTGGGAGGGTACAACAAACTACCGCAATAAATCCACAGTACAGACGCCAAACCAGCGACTTGGCCAACATAAGCACCCTATAATGGGACAAAAACAATTTTATTTGAACAATCCCAGTACAGTCAATATTTGATATTCTCAAATACTGTCTTTTAATTCATTTTCTTTTATTCGATCCTTATTTGATTTGTTTCTGAATCACGACAGAGTCTTGCATGTTAGCTCTAGGCTTCATCCTTGAAACAAAAATGAGCAAATGAGTTGTAAATTTCCTATTTATCTTCCTCTGCCAATCTTAGATAACCTTCCATGCTCCAAGGTAAAATGGAAAGAAGAACCGTTTTCATCTTTTTCAAAGTACACTGTCTTTTATCACCTGAAAGATGACTGTTCTGTCGCTCTGTGTGTCTTCTGTCAGTATAGTGAATAAAATAAATCTATTTCATCCTAGAGCGGCGACTCACTCCCATAAGGGTTTTTATTCATAACTCTTAAAGGAATTTGATTTAGATCTAGTAAGAAATCGTTTGATATTTGTTTTACAATTTTTACAATATCGATCGTAGAAGTTAACCAGTTTATCATCAGACTTTTGTATTGTAGCTATTATTGTGCTTTAGGAGCACAATTATGCACCAAATCAGTCCAACATATAGTTTTACATGCAGTGATCAACCATTTTGTAAGTGTGATTGGACAGTTATTATGGCATACAAACATTGATTTGAAACCCAAAAGTTGATTTTTCCGTATTATCTATATTTTCCAAATTGACATGTAGAAAATTTATAACAGGTTCCAAAATATGAGCTTAAAACTGAGAGTAAACTTATGAGACTTATCTCCATGGTAGACTGATTACTATTATTTACTTTGGAGCACGCATTAATTATTTACCATAAATGAAGATTTTACCATATTTACCTTCCAATTTGCTCTTTTAGTCGACATCCCGAGGATAAAAAGCCCCAAAAGCGGACCAGCACACACATTGTATAAACTTGCGGTGAGCTTTAAAGAAAAAAAAAGGTAATTTTTAAAGGTAAAAAAAAAAGGAAGTAAGTTTTGATGAATATCCGGAGCTTGGCAAGAAAGAACAAAATATTAACTCCTGAAGAATTCCACGTTATCTATCTTTGTTTAAGGAGATACTATTTTCACTTTCGTATTTTTTGCTTCGATAAAACCTCAGCTTTGATTTTCTGAGCGGTTAAAAACCTATGATATGACAAGGTATAAATACAAAGCAATTGATGACGTAAAACTAAAAAGAAATCCAAAAGTACGTCTATTTTACGATTATTATAAGGCATCAAGAAAAACCGAAATCGAATTGTTAACGTAGCTTCACAGTATGTACAACACAGCGCTTTCTCGTCAAGAAAAATATCTTTACCTGAATAAGCAACGCTACTCTTACGTACTTCAGAACAATCGCCCCCAAAATTATAACAGCACCGTAGATCATTCCTAAATAAATGTATGTGGTTGTTATTTAACTTTTCCAGAAAAACAAGCACTGGTATAAAACATATAACCGTCCTGAAAGAATTATGAAAGCCAGGAATGACTTTATAAATATGTTGCCCCAAACGCAACTATGATGTATATAAAATACAAGTTTCATGCCGAATGGTTTCACATGTAAAATTTTGAGTCATGCTGGAACAAATTAACACGCTTGTCTCGTCAACTGAAAGTTGATTTCCACGAGGGGCGTGTATACAATAAAAATTACAAGTATAAAGTTAGATAGAAACTATTTACAGGACTGTTACAAAAAGTGACAAGGAAGCTCAAAATCAGTTAGCCTAAATATTAAATAATTACAAAAATACGAGACATATAATTTTCATATGTCAATTTTCATATGTCAACGCAAGTCGCGATTTTCGTCTGAAATGAAGTGAGAGATCTACTCTCTCTAATTTCTTTGGGAATGGAGTTCCAAATTATTCCGCCATCATAGATAAAACTTTTTTTCATACCATTAGTACGTGGTTTTGGCAGGCAAACAGTACTTGAACTTTCCCAAAGGTCATACTTTATTGCTTCACTTCTAAATTTGAAGAGGTTCGCGAGCGAAGTGGGAGCCATGCCATTTAAGATTTTGTACATCATTGTAGCCTTAGCTCTTTTCCTAATAGTATTAAGTGGTTCCCAGCCTAGCTCGCTCAATACAATGGAGTGATCAACATCATTACTGGTATTTGTGATTATTCTTGCCGCTCTGTTTTGAAGTTTCTGAAGTCGGTTTGAATGTGTTTCATTAAATACTTCCCACACTTCACAGCAGTATTGAAAATACGGAGACACAAGGGAATTATAAATTGAAAGAATTGTTTTTTATCTGCAAAATCTTTCAATTGCCGAAGAGGCGAAATTCCTGCTGATATCTTTTTACAAATCACATCAGTGTTACTATTCCAAAACGAATGTTGATCTAATAATACCCCTAAACTTTTGCTTTCTTGAACTTGCTTGACTTCTTTGTCATTAATTTTTAAATTTATTCTACGGTCATAAATCCTGCTTATCATTGGTTTTGAGCCCATAACAACAAATTCAGTCTTAGAAACATTTAAGCTAAGTTTAATGCTAATTAGCCACTCCTTGAGATTATTTGAGATTGTGTTTTTGTCTTTTGACTGAGTTACTACTATGTATTCAATTTATTGTATTCAAAAATACAATGTATTCAGTGCCGGCTCATTGCTAGTTTTTTTTGAGGGTGCGAAAGAGGGTCGGAGGCGTCGTTTCCTACGCATTCAGGGGGTGCTGCTTCATCCTGGAAAATCTGGGGAAATTAGATAGTAGAAAACCGCATGCGGTCTCTAAAACTTTTTTTTGTTAAACAGTTAAACAGGACAAGATGGAAAGAAATTGAACAGACTAAAAGCTTCTGTTTAGCTGAAAGGTCGTTTCCCAGAAAACGGATCATTGTATTCCATGGACGAATGCGAAAGTACCTGTCGCACCTCCCTTCCCTACGGGCCTGCTATGTCGAAAAAGATGTCCCTAACGTTAAAATAACAGTTATCACAAGTCTACACTGTTTCTCGCCAACACGCTCGTCTCGGCACTAGTCAACCTGTGTCCATACATGTGTAACGAAACACGATGTGCTCAAAAAATTACAGCTTGAATCAGTTTTTTTTCGTAAAATTACAGCATGAACCAGTTTTTTGTCTGTATAAAGCCACCAATGTCGCTATTCTCTTTGAACCTCTCAAACAAGTTTACTCGATCATCAAGTCTCGAGATACGAAGGCCGGCTTTCAAGTCATTACTCTTGACTCCCAGTCCACATCCACTAACCCTGTTTAACGCGACCAGTCCAATGTAAGACGTGATAGTACTATGAAAACTTTTGTAATTTTCACCAACTTCGTGTTCGAATTTTGCTCCAAAACAAAGTTGTTTTAAAATCTTCGCAAAAAAATTAAGTTAAAAGAGTGTATGTTTTGCGCGCGTATTATGTCATGGTTCGTTCCTTCGCAATGAACAGCGACATGGAGTTTAGCAAGAGTTTTTGAATCATTTCTTAAATTTTCTCGGACCTTAGTGATTTAAAATTACTCAAGTCCGAGTCCATGTCCCAAGTTCTACAACTCTGTGTAAAATTTTCATAATCCAATTTGTAGGCTTGCTTGTTATTATTACAGACACATTCAATTGTTTTGTGGTGTCGAAACGTAAATTTCTTCATTTCTCTCTTTTAACAGTTAAACAACAAAACTAAAATCATAGTCAAACTGGAAGGTCATTTACACATATCACTTAACATTAGTGATAGATTAGAATAGCGCAAATTTAACCAGCATATTGATTAACGTTTAATTTAATTCTGTAACAAAGTTCTGCTGGTTTGTTTCTTGTTGTTCCTAAAAATTTTTAGTTATAATTTTTATGAAATAGCATTTCGAAAATGTGGTCGGTGACTGGTTAAAAGCCTCTTTCCACAATTCGACGAAAACATATAATAGCTCGACGCGATCAAAACTGTGGTGTAGCCACAAATAGTATTTTAGTCTCTCGAGGACTGATTATTAGTCATTGTAAGATCCATTATTCATTATTTCTCACACTATCGTTGTTAGTTGTTAAAATGTTCGGAGGCATGGGTCAGCATGGCCGCCGTGCCCACGTTCTTGCGTCAATGGCGATGACGATGACGGTGGCGGTGGCAATGGTCATGGTAATGGTAATGATATAGTAAAAATGACAGAAAAATAAATCATCTTGTATTTTGCAATAAATTCTTCACATTACTGCGAAAATCACAATAAGCTTACCAATAATTTTGGATAGAAGTGTTGCTTTTTTATCGGGTAAATCTTTCTTTATTTTCTTCACTATGTCTTCTAATATGATCGTGGTCAGAGAATTCACTCCCGACGAAACAGTGCTACAGAATGAAATGAATACTATTTCTTGTTACATAACAACAGTTAGATAGAGCTTGCCGTTCCCGTATATTCCTATTTACATCAACAAGACAATAGCTAACATTTGCAAATTCATTACAAAAGTAATGTTCACACTTCGTATTTTTTCTATTTTTTTTTGTTATCTCATCGATTTCAATTACGCCAGTTAAGCCTCCTACCCACAACAATTTTTCCCTTGACACATTTCTCGTTGAATAGTTCTATTTGCTTGTGCGAAGGGCAGAACTTGTGGAGGTACCTTTTTCGGAAGCTAGTCATGGAGAACACAGACTTTCCTACAGTGCGTTAGATATTCGTTCAATCTTCTTAGCTTGACAGAGAAGTGTGACAAACGGCAAGGTATGGCTGAATGAACCAATCATTATTTTTTATACATGCTGGCCCCAACAGCTCTATGCTGATATCCATGTTGGGGGCGCGTTAGTTAATATATACAAATGGTTAATTAGATACAAAAGTTTCTACTGAGAAATTACGAATACATTCATTTATTTACATGCAGTTACATTAAATAGAATAAAACAAGTTGACGTGAAGTGCTCAACTGGACAATATAACTGTTTCCTCACAAAAACGTGGGAAGGAAGTATTTTCTTAATTAATGATTAAGTGTTCATCCGGATTTTGGTTCAAAAAATTCATGTTTTTGTCTGACGTTTCGGTTTCCTGTACGGA
>JBAHVQ010232458.1:0-10145 GCA_036872915.1 Nanipora kamurai
GTGGGCCCTTGCCCACAACTTCAAACACTAAGTACTCTAATAAGTTGTGTGAATCATACTCATTTTCCCCAGATGACTTGGCAGAATTTACAATAGATAAGTAGACCAATTTGAGATAATAATAATAATAATAATAATAATGATGATGATGATGATGATGATGATAATAATAATAAAAATAATATCATATTTATACAGGTTAAAAGCTTGTTTCAGCAACATAAGTTGCTGGTATCAACCAAGGACCTGTCGGTGTCTCTATCTTTAAAGTTAAAACTATTATTACATTAAACTATACTAATTACTTGTGAATATAATACGATATAAAATAAAAGATATACAAGATAAATAAAAAATTAGAAATCGAAGTTAAAATCTTTGCAACTAGATTTAAATCTTAAAAGTGATTGTTCTGTCTTTAAATCATAGGGTAATTTGTTAAAAAGAATTGCCCCTTGGTATGCAAAAGTTTTCTTTCCACTTTCAGTTCTAATTTTCGGAAGGACAATATTTGCGTTATTCGCTCGTGTACATTTAGCATGTTCAACTCTTTTGAAGTAGCCTTGAAAGGCCTGTGGAGCTACACCATTTAAACATTTAAAAACCCTCAAGAACACAAGACCTGTTTCTAATTTCGTTCACACTTGGTAGCCTTACGGAACTGCGTTGACCATTTAGGACTTTCAATGCTCGATTCTGAATTCTCTCGAACTTTTCCCGGTTGGTGGTAGATAAGCTCAATAGACAGTATTACAATATAACATTATTGGTAAAATCATCAATTTGTAAATTGTTTCTGCTGTCGAAGGGCTGACATTTTGTCTTATGCGACATAGAAGTTTAACTCTTGATGTTACTTTCTTTATTACATTTTCCAGATGTTCATTGTAATTTAGATTCTTGTCCATCCTGACACCCAGATATTCAAGCACTTGTGATTGCACAAAATAAAAAACACCCAAGAGTCATGACTGAAAACAGAACTCATAACCTGATGCCATGCTTTAAAACTAGATAGAAATTTATAAATATGTCTAACTATTCGAGTTTACAACGGCTTGGAAACTAGTCCATTATAATATTTTAAGTTTTTACAAATATATTTTAAGTTTATTAAAACATCAGCTTGCTTGAGCTTTAGCTAAGTACAGTATCGGCTTAAATGTTTAAATTGTTTATTCCTTTGTCAAAGTCTTTCACCAAGCTTTACATTACATCTTGTACATTAAAGCCATTTTACTATATTGTTAAAAAAAACGCATTTTTATCGCGGGTGGTACAGACTTTCGGTCTATTTGGTTATATTCTCCTCAAATTGCAACTTAATGACTTGGCCTGTCGCAAGTAGCTTGCAATCGAGCCTTAATAAATATATTCTAGTCTTTCTTCTCTAATAGAATCAGAATTCCCGTAGATTAGATTAGGCAAAATCACGTGCTTAGCGGTATTTTCGCCAAGCTTTTGGACAACACTAGCAACGAGTGCATCCAGAGTGTTACCCTCCTTCTCTCGTGAAGTTGGATAGGCTTTGTTGTCGGGATTTCCATGTAATAAGTACATTCAGACAGTGGTTCGTTTCCTACTCTTTCTGGGTGATGCAACCGCTGACAGTATGAACATGTGCTGGAGGATGCGTCATACTCCACTTAAAGGTTTTTTACATTTTCCCTTGTGGTGTTTGGGAATGAGGCATTGTGCTTAACCCTATCCCTACCGGAAATCTCCAATATACTCCTAGCCGAGAGACCTTTCAACGGAGGAGGTCTCCCTCCGGCGGAGTGAAACCGTCTGGCGCTAGAGTAAAACAATTAATGTTGATAAGTGGCAATGGGAATGAAAGGATAAGGATTAAAGTGAACAGACTTTAAAGATGTAAACCAAGAGCCCTTACCAGCCGACCAATTCAAAACATAAACAAGAAAAAAACACTCCGAAAACAAGCATCTTGTGAACTCAAGATTTGAGTTTTCAATTTCGCTTTCAATTTCGTCTTGTTTTTCCTCAAATCTTGAGTTCACATATTGCTTGTTTTTGGAGTTTGTTTCATTCATTTATATTTTAAAGACGTTTTAGCCTAGCACCGACTACGCGACGTGACCCCGCCGATTCCTTGATACGACTACAAGCGATGATGAAGTACGTTAAGTCAACTACAGCATTAACAATCAACTACATTTTGCCGGCATTAGAACGTCACTCGCAAGTGCGGCACTGCAGTTACCTGGGAAATCCCCCTGGTGGAGGTTCAATGCATTTGCGCGTTATGTGTGTTTTATCAGATTCCCTCAATCCCACTTGCACACTGTTATCAAGAAAGTGCTTCGTTGTCGACCTTTGACTCGTTATGCATACTTTAAAGCTGTTTTTCTCAATTTACAGAACTGGAAAAAACAGCAAATTTCGGACAACATATCTGTGTCCCTGTTTAACCAATTCCTTATACATTTTCAGTACTGTATGACCTAATAGCTACCTAGGTGCCAAGCTAAAAGGGCTTAGAGTTATTATCAATTATTAGGAGTGTTTGACATTTACACTCGGTAACAGGAAATAATAATTGTATTTGGTGAAGGAAATTTTCCAGTGTTATAATGATATATATTTTAAGAGAGGTATTATAAAGCTTTTTTTTCTCGATTGTAGTATGTCTGTTAACGTAATATTTAGGAATTTGTGCTTCTTGTAAATAATGGAAAGAGAAAAAAATAAATGGAAACACCAATAAATGTTTCAATTTTTTAAGTTTAGTGCCAAGTATATCGAGATGGTATGAATAGGAAGTAACATTTGCTCTCGAATAGTTAATGAAATAACATGTGTTGAATCTTCATTATACCACTCAGTGTAATACCACTGAACTGAATATAGACTAGATAGCGGACTGCAGTCAATGAACTAATCAAAAAGTGAAGCCAAAAATGGCCGACACGTAGGCCTTCTGGTCGCAGTGAGTTCTACATATAACTGAAGAGATAACTTCCCGCCCTCAGGTGAAGCCAAAAATGGCGGACATGGACGTGAGTTTTATACGTCAGTTTCAGTCCCCTACGCGCTTTTGCAAGTCAGTTTTAGTCTCCTACGCGACTTTTCACTGTTTTCTCATTACCTCTGATCTAGTTGAAACACAGTCAAAAAATCACTTAAAAACACAGAAATGAATATTTTAATTTGAAATATTTTTCAAAAAATATCAGAGAAAGTTACAAAGTATAATTTTCATGAAAATGAATGGAAAAACTAACAACAAATGTCGTAAAAGAGTCTTGAAAAATCACACGAGGAAACTGTACGGCAAACGATCTCTTTTACCAGTTGTTTATCATTTCAGACAGCTTAGCGCACTTGTAGGCCACAACATCTCTGAATCTTTTTAAATATTTGCTCATGAAAAATTCTTCTGGTATCATTTCATTTGAACTAATTTTTAGTAGTTGTAAATGTTCCGAACGCGAACCAAACCGTAAAAGTCCTGTAAAGGACTGGAACTCACGTACAAGACAGAGCAGAGGCCTGAAACTGACGCGCAAAATTGGGCTCCCTGTCGGCCATGTTTGGCTTCACTTTCTGCCGAGCCAATAAACTGGAGTTCTCTCTCTAGTTATATATAGAGAGCTAACGGTTTGGTCGTTTTCCCTAGACCCCCAGGCGGATTTGGTTGTTCGTGTTCAGTCCTCTCAGAACAATTTACACTGAGGGGTTCCAAGGTTTTTGAACAACATAGATTTAGTTTTCGACCCCCGGGAGAAAAAATTGATGGTCGAAACCCCCTAGAAAACCTGTCTTAGATGGAGATCTTACCTCCTGGAATTCATTATAAGTATTTGGTGTTCAGGGGGGTTAGTTCTAGGTTCGGTTTGGTTAGAGTAAGGTGCTAGGGACTGGTTCTAAATATTAATGTGACCGCGTGAGGGACTGAGGGAAACGACCAGAAAGTCCCCAGGTCGACCATTTTTGGCTTCACTTTTTGAGTGGCAGTCAGCCTTCCAGTCCATAGAGATCATATATAAACTAGAGAAGGCATGGGAACCCAAAATTGGTAACAAATTGAGCACCCGCCATTTTGGGTAAATTGGGGCCCAATCCATTGTCTCCAGGCCCTTTACTGTCTGTTCGAGCGTTTACGTTCGTGAGTTTACCCATAATTTTCGTTCACGAATTTACCCAAAAAATATCATTTACTTTGCAAAGAAACGTCAAGTTCACCGTAATTAAGAACGGTTCATACATTGAAATCAAAGTCCCACTTATTTTCTTACTTGTTTTGAATTCTTTTTATTTAAAAAAAAAAAATAACGGACAAAAGTGAAGTGATTTGGGGCCCCAATTTATTCAATATGGCGGCCTTTCAATTTGTTACCTGCGGTTGAGGGACATTTGGGGTACAATGTCCTCTCTAGTTTATATATGATCTCTATGTTCCAGTCTACATAGAGTTCAGTGGGTAATACTAATCCCCAAGTTAGGGTCCGAAGGCCCAAGCGGGCGAGGGTACTAATCCCGACGTGCTCCGGGTCGGCGGGTCCATTTACCCTGGAGGTGACTAACGGGACAGAATCTCGTATACTAACACTAATAGCCGTAAATCAGACAGATCATATATATAAGAAGTTAGGTTTGATATTTAAATTGCGGTTGACAAAAATATTAACTGTTCGCTCATTTATAATGCCTGATAAGCGATGTTGCTTGTAATGTTGAATTTTGATCGAATGTCGAGCGAACTTTTAAAAAGATACATGGAATCAAGTTGACACGTTAGCTTGCTTATTTCACTTACCTGGTTTCGAAATCACTTCACTGTACTTTGTACGTAATGCGAGCTTTGATATTTCGGTTATAGCTCTTCAACACTTATCTTTCTATCGACATCCCATGCGAATATTACATTAATAGCCTATAATCGTAATAACCGCTCTATACTCAAAAAAATGTTTGTTATAATTGTAGGACCTTATTCTTGTATTCTGCTTCCTTTAGAACTCTGACTTTTCCCAACAACTTTGTACTTTAAGACTCTTGACAGTACTTAGTATAGGCTTTCAAATTACTTGAGAACCAGAAACAGGAAAATCCAATCACCAACTCCTAGAGAATCTTTGCCTTCTTTTTATTTGAGTTATGTTATTTATGAATATTCTTGTAAGTGCGTGAGTGGATCTTTCCTCGATGGTTGGGCAACTAAGGGCTTTTTATATGCGCCTGGTAGAAAATTAGAAAATTAGAATTCACTTAGTTTGGATCTAAGGAAAGGATAAATTTGATTAAAGTTATCTGCTACGGTTGAGCAAAAATTTTCGTGGCTCAACTCAGCCCCTTAAAGGTTAGATAACAATATCAAAGAAGTCCCAATGGTGGATGCCATCTGAAAAAAAACTTTGAGTTTGTCTGCCAACAACCTTAGCGGGAATATATCTTCGTTGAGGTCAATCAATTACGGAGTCTGTTACTTGGACAATTTTATCTCGGCTAATCAGTTTAAAAAATTTACGTTAAAGTAGGTGTAATTCGAAGCTCAGGCTAAACCTGAAATCGAAAGTGGAACCGTGCGGGACATTTTGGAGCTGTTATATTCAGTTTAAATTATGACACTTTCCATAGTAACCCCAGTCAATCAACTTTACAGTCCAGGTTTGGAAACTTTTCCCTCCATGAATAAATTTAGTCCGAATGATCTCGCAGAAAATTACTAACGAACTTAGTCAATCTGGGTCGACTCTCAGATGGACTAACATTGTCGTCGTATAGCTACAAGATAATTCTTTTAGAGGTTTTTTTTTTGTAAGTAAGTTTACATGTATGTTTGTACATACACTTGTGTTCAAAAGTGTATTTGGCAAACTTGTCGAATTCCTTCCGTCAGTTTTTTGAATGCAATTGAAACTTTTTCATCAAGCTCAACAGTCTGCATCTCTGACGATAAAAAGTCTTTGTTGATACCCAATGTTATTTTGATCCGTCAGCCCACCCTCGAGGTATGTATGAATACGATCATTTTTAAGAATAAATATTAGTCACTTTTTTCCATTCGGTTCTAGCAAAAATAGTTGCTGATGAAGTGTCGACTGAAATTGATGGCATTTCTATCTTCATAGCTTTGATTTAATATGCTAATGTATAAACTTCATTTGTTTGCATTGTAGAAAGTTAAAAGACTGATAGACGGCCGAACTATTGTTGAGAAATTCTAACGTTTCGAGCTAAGGCCCTTGGTCAGAGAATCTAGGTTCAGGGCTGCAATTAACCTCTCATAAGTAACGCATGGTACTGCTGCAAAAGTACAGTTGACACTAACTATGAATATTATTATGTTTATTTGAGATAAATATTTCTTTACTCCATGTAGTGTTGATGGTCGGAACACTACAAACAAATCAAACAAGAACTGAGTACACTAAGTTGTGGTGTTGATTGTTGATAATGGTATTAAGACTTCAAGATTGTAACATATCAGCTTGTGAGGTAAGAGTAACGGTATGTTTATATTTGTGAAGCACAATTTTTAAAGTATTTGTGTTAATACCTTACGATTATTACGCTGTTGCTATTTTTACTCACATTGCACCGAAGCGACTTATAACATACAAATTACTAGAGAAGCTAAGCATTTACAAATGGCTTTATCTACTTCAGGCCGCTAATACCAGTATTCACATTTTTGGTAATATGACTAACTTGTAGATTCCATTGAAGTAGATCGTTCACTATTGTTCCAAGAGACTTACTTTTATATACTCTCCCAATAATTTTATTTCCTAGTTTTATTACAGGAGTACGTATCATTTTGTCTAAATTATATCTCGACCCAATAATCATATATTCAGTTTTAGTTACGTTAATACTTAGTTTATTTGGCTTCAGCCAGAGATTTACACTCGCCAAGTCAGTATCTATACTGGTTTCTATTTCATTTAATGTTTTCGCTGACTTAGTGAGTGTAGTATCGTGAGCAAACATTATGGCTGTTGTATACTAGAGGCAGCATGGAAGACGATAATTATTGCACTTATCCTTTTCTATATTCTTATGAGAAACAGAGAGAGAGAGAGGGAGAGAGAGAGATTTTAAGCTAACTCAGAATCACTGAACAAAAATGATTTGACAAAACGTATAGCGCTGCTGTAACTTCAAACTGCAATTCCCAAGTAAGATCTCTTTTTACAAAATAACTTAACGTGCATTGTATATACCATAAGTTATTTTATAACTTACCAAGTCTATGATTAAAGCAAAATGACTGTTGAAATAAGACTCGGTCCAGGTGACCTCACACTTCCCTTGAGCATCATTAAACGAGAATAGGCAGAGTTTCAGTCTACATTTAAATTCAAACTAGGAAATTCCCCGGACTAATAAAAATAGACGATAAAAGATGACATCGTTTTTAAAAATAGGTATGCAGCATGTACTTATGTGTAAGAAAAGGATAACAGAATTAAGTATTCATACTAGTGAAAGAATTTCAATTGAAATGTCAACAGTTAATATTTGATTGGCATTACTTTTTTGCTCACTTGTGTAAAAAGAGCTAATCATTAAAGAAAAAGAAAATCGAGAGCGAAATGTTTGCATATATAATTTTTTTTGCTTGAAAGTTTCTAAAAACTTGCACGTTTCTTATTTGAGTTTTATGCGTTAAAATGTCAGCAACAACTATTGTTCGGCAACAGCCAATTGTCAATGAAATTGTAACAATAGTTACTGGTAAAAATTTGATAAGGTTGAACTGGAGTTTTATGTCTGAGTCGTAGTGACTTTCCATTAAATTACTTTTGACTTTTTGAAAATAACAAAAGCAAACAAAAGCCGGTAAAAATGCTGGGTGAGCTATTTTAGCAGAAGCTCTGTCCCCGCCACCGCATGGCAAGTAGCCTTAACATGCAGTGGCACAGCTAGAATTCTTTTATTAATGGAAAGCGAAGTACTTTACACCACGTAGGATAATAATAATAATAATAATAATCCACTAAGGCAACTTTCTTTCTTCCTAGTTGTGTCTCGTCGGATTTGAACCAGTCTGAAAATAGTGGCACCTCACGGCCAAGGGTGTCACTTTTGGGAGATGGGTAGGAATTTCTAGGTCACTTGCCGCGATTTTCCGTTAAAGTAAGAATTTCGTGAAGTGATTGTACGTTCTTTTTAGCATTGAGCACGGGTGGACATTTTGTATGGGCTGACCTAGAAATACCAGGATCAGTTGCCCTTGAATCAAAATTTAGTTTCCTGGAAGGAAAATCCTAGTTTTGCAGCTCGTTTGACGATTTTCAAGCCGCCTGACATTCATCAAAGGGGAATAGTACATTCTGAAGGACTTAATATTTTAAATTTTTTGTTCAGAGACGGGAAATCACCTCCTCAATTCTAAATCTCCGCTATAGTCACCCCTATATTTTCGCTTCTTTATTGTTAATCTCAAAAAGGCCAAAATAATGAAATGTTATTTTGATACTTACATAACTCCCGATTTCCTTTTCAATTTTATTACTACCGAAACTAATTGTGCATACGAAAGCACAAAGATAAACGAGCTTATTATCATATCATGGCTTCCGCTTAGGCAGCACATATGACGAACCTCCACCTTATCTCAATATCTTAGTTTTGGTCGCTGAATGGTTAGAGCATCTTACCAGTAATCAAAAGGCTGCTGGTTCGATTTCTGCCTAGGGCTCAAAAATCGTTTTTCTGAGATAACGAGCTTGACGAACGTCCGCTAGTCGTCTGACATGATTTTATTGTGATTGAGGATCAGCTTCCCCTGGTTAAGATAATCCTGGATACGTGCCCGAATTCACGTGCAATATATATTGCAATTGAAATTCTTTCAGCGCCGTATTCACTCGAAAAAGCGCCAGGGAACTTATTAAATTTTGAGACTTTTAGATGTAGCGCTTATTAAATCTAAGTAAAAACCTAATATTTTATTACTACTTTGGCCACTCAATACTTCAAGTGCCTCGAATAAGCACTGCGTTTTTCTTGAGGGGTGCGGCGCTTATTCGAGGTCGGCGAGTACCCTTTCAGAAATTTCACATGCCAGTTCTCATACGAAAATACTATTTCATATGTAAAAATGTTCCAACTCCATATGAGAAATGAATTTCATATGTGGAATCAGTTTTCATATGTGAATCTTCAACTTAATATGCGAAATGCATCTTCCGTATACTTTCATTTCACAGGTGGAATTTTCAACAACCATATCATTTTACATGTGAACTAAGTATTTCATATATAAAAACTTTCCATTTTCATAATGTGAAAATGTGATGTCAAATAACGTGAAATTTTGGTGACGATGTATACGATAGTTTACATACTTTTATTACCTCTGGTACTTAAACAAAAGTACCAATTACACACCTATTTTTAAATATGACGTTACTTTTGCTCATCTTTTTTCATGACTCCAGGAGTGGAAATTATCTTATCTATAAATTAAACATAAAAGTAAAACGAAGTGTAGTTCGATGCACGTTTACTGACGTGTATATAAATTGTGGGACCAACAATGCGCATCTGATTTCAGAAGTCCTACTGCTTTAATCATCGACTTGGTAAGTAATTAATTACATAGCAGACAGTAAATGAAAGTCTCCTAATCAAAAAGAAAATATCTGATAAAATTTAGCACCAGCGCTATGACTTTTGTCAAACCAATTTCCTCTCTCTCTCTCCAATTAACCAATTCTTGGCAACAGTTGTTATTAAATTTTTATGAATAACATAACACACGACTTACATGTAAACCAATTTATATTTTTGTATTTAAAGGATCTAAAATTGATGTAACTACCGCGTTTAAATAAATGTGAATCAGTCTCTCTCTGTCCAGTGAGTAAGCTACAAAATTGTCAGCAGTTGTTTGAGTAGAACTAATCTGCTGTTAGTCGCGATCGTCTTCTAACAATGATTAAAGTTGATGATGTATAAAGTTCTGCACAATATGGCACCGATCAAACTAAACGAGATTTTTAACATGACAAATCCCGTCCATCGTTATAATTTGTGAGGTTCAGATTCTAGTCTTTTCCTTCCGCGTCCAAAAACTGAGTATCTTAAAAAAAGTATTATTTTTAGAGGACCAAAAATATGGAATTCATTGTCTGAACAAGCTAGAAATAGCGAATCTTTGTCCATATTTAACA
>JBAHVQ010232469.1:0-10144 GCA_036872915.1 Nanipora kamurai
AACTTAACGCTATCCACGAGGATGGATGTGCAGTGTTTCAATTCTATTTCAGAATCATCCTCACGGTAATATGAAACAATAAATTCACATTTAACCTACACTACTTGTAGGTTAAATGTGAATTTATCGTTTAATATTACCCTGAGGATGATTCTGAAATGGAGAAACCCTATCCCAGGTATATCTAGTTAATTTTAAACAAGGTTCATATTTTAAATTTTGATGGCTATTATATGGACTGCCGGCAAGTTATGCAAAAACAGCAAGCAGTTTTGCAAGTCCGCCGTTCTTTGTAGCTAACGCCCATATTTAAGCATCCGTTCTTCGCATTTTTGAACCTTCTCCCACAATTATAATAAACCGCAACTCCCAAGTTTAGCATGCAGGACTGATCGTGCTGATTTACCTCTTAATTCTGTCTTAAATTTCAATCAATTTAACCCTAATTCCAGTCTTTCTTTGTTCGGTACTGAGGATCAAATGTTAAAGATTGGTAATGAATCTTTTACAAAGTGAAACTTAAAACGGTTAACCTGAAAATATTTAAGTTTTGATCTATTTTAGAGTGAAAGCAGCCTTTCCTGTAAAGAAACAAATAATTTAGATCGACAGTAAAATCAATTACTTCAATGATTAAAACTTTCAATCTGTGGAATTAAGAGAGAATATCGAATAACCTGCACACCTATTAGTAATCGAGATGTTCCATTAAATACAGAGCTGGTCAGTGTGTTAACATAACGAAATTAATACGTTGTCTCTCTATTTTCTTTGTGACCTACCTACACTGTCCAGGATAAATTATGAACATCGTGAAACCTCCCTCCCCACACAGGTAAAAGAAAAACTCCAAGAATGTATCCATCAGTTATGAAAAACGACAGAAATTATACAGAAATTTTCAATGGATAAAAAGTGACAAAAATTATGTTTTAAAAACTGACTCTTCGGAATCAGATATAAGAGATACAAAATATTATAATTTACAAGTTCAGGGAATTAGCAAATGTTCTATGTTGGAAATATGGTAAATTCATAATTACTGAGTCATTGCATTTTTTCAACCTTTTGTGGAACGCCAATCAATCTGTGGAACGCCACAGACTCAGAAAAACTCGTTCAGAACGCTTGCCAGACGAAAAATACAGGCTTGTTGAGCGTACTACTTCGTTTTCGAAATTCGATGTATTTAATTTTGTAAATCTTGACAGATTGAGCCAACTTCAACGTACAAAGAAGAATAATAAATCCATCGTCCCTTTATAATTCAATTTCATCATGTGTAATTCCAGTTCAATCATTTTGATCCACAAAAGCAAATCAGATCCGATCGGTTTAAAACTAATACTAGTATGGATTTAAATTTATTAATAATCTAATCAATGCTAGAGTCCGATAAGGCCACGGTCAAACTAGTTCTAGAAACGGGTCGTGTCTGTCAACTGACTGCCACGTTACCTGCCGTCACCGCCCAAACAGCAACACCCCAGCTTACATGATAACTGATGAGATATTCTTCAAACAACAGAGATACCGCACCAAGATTTAAACACGGTTGGGATTTGGTTTAAACTGCGCTAGATTACTTAAGGTAGCTAGATATAATGTAGCAGCATATGAAGAAGTGTTGACCTTTACATCCTTTCGGGTTATTGAATAGCTTGAGTACGAATCTTGTTGCTTACAAGAGTCTTCTCGCCCAGCATCTGCCTTACTGGAGATATCGTTGTCACAGATGAAATAAAAACCTAGTTTCCATGAAATCCAGATTTCACCATGACAAAGATATCTCCAGTTTTTAACTTATACAAGAGCCCCAAAGGACATAAAGAGCAACATATTAGCGTGTCAAAAAATATCATCTTTATGTACCACATACATCTTTACAGAAGTATTTTTCTACCAACATCTTTTCATAAACAATCTTCTAGATGGCCTTTCAGCTAAGTTATAGATAACTATAAGAAATGGCATAAATACGGTAGTAGTTATATGACAGTTATAGATTATTCTATATATATATATATATACATATATACACATAGTAACAATTTATTTGAGGTTATCTAATATTTACAGCTTGTCGTCGACAAGATGTAAATATTAGATAACCTCAAATGAATTGTTACTATATGTATATATATATACATACATATATATATATATATATATATATATATATATAGATAAACCAAGAATGATAACCATAAAGATTGTAGTGTTGGCTTGAGAATAAAGAGGGCTCAATACCATACCAGTAGTGCCAATAAAGGAAGTGAAATAGACAAAATTTGCTGTCGCTACAGCAAATTTTGTTTATTTTCACTTCCTATATCTATCTATCTATCTATCTATCTATCTATCTATCTATCTATCTATCTATCTATCTATCTATCTATCTATCTATATATAAGCTACACAGGCAAAGTCTTAGCTACTTTGCTATTTTGATGTAGGAAAAAGATTTTTAAATATTTTTTGAAAGTTGAAATAGTAAAATTTTCAAATGGAATAATGAAAGACGGAAATCAGACTACATTACTTTACAATGCTTTGGTGGGCATAACAGTGCATATTCAATTCTAAATCCGAATGGGATGAACGTCCATCCTCGATTCGTCCGCTATTTTGCTCCTGCTCCCAATGAAGATCACAGACATTACATTACTTAACATTACAGGTATGATATTCCGCCAGTACATGGTAAACTTTAAGCAATCACATTACCAGTCATAAAGTTCCCAGTTTAAAGCTCGTTGATGCGTCATTTTTCACTGGGAAAACGATTGATACCAAGAGTGTAAAAAATAAAAAAATGGAGGGAACAACAAGCCAGTATTGTTGTTTATAAATGAAAGGGACGAATCAAGGAACTACGAAGCTTCATAACAACGGAAAGTTGATATAAAGTTTTGGAAGCTGTAATAATGGTAATGAAGTGTTAAGAGAAAAAAAAAAAAACAGTGCACAGTAAATATCCGCTACCCACAGCTAACCTATAAGGTTTAATAATAAGTCTAATAATGATCAACGGAAAGATCATCGAAAGCACACCAATGTTTCGACTTCCATAGCGATGTACTCAACACATCAGTAGTTGTTGCTCAACCTAGTAGGATACAGAGCAATCAAGGTAACTGTAGTAGTGAAACATCCATCTCAACAAGCTTTCCTTACAGATCAGTCATGACTTTGGCAGTGACTCGACCTTGTTCGGCTTATTTGTTCCACTTTGCACTTTCCCCTTTCTTTTCGTTTCTAACTTTTCTCACCCCTATCTCGGCCAGAGTCTGCACTCGTTTCCACATTCGATATTTCATTTGAACACATACAAAGTACGCAGATTTAGATGCTGAGACATGAGTAAAAAAAAAAAGAACAAACAGAACTTATAAAATATCCAGCAACTCCAGCTGATTGTTCTGTCTTACATTTCACACCTGTTGACAGGCTATCTCTTAACAACTTCAAACAACCGGTTATGTGCGCGACCGCATCGCACTTGTCTTAAATTCTAGCTTGACGGAAATCACAAGCAACCCTGCTAATCCGCAATAATCCCCAAGCTCTAGCGGTAGTGTGACTGCGACCTAAATTTTAATAGAAGATTTGAAATTTCCAATAAATAGAATTATTGACAATTGTTATCAAAAACCAATTTGAAATTTTTATAAGGAGACTGTTTCCAGATGCTCACTCGTAGTTTGGTGGTATCTTAGAATGTTTAGGAGAAGGTTGACATTCTTAGACTCAGATTATATGCAGGCGAACACCGGTCTGACTCTTTGAATCAATATCTTACCATGCCTATAAAATTCAATAACTATAAAACTGAAGAGCAAAAGTGGTTTTGCTTGGCTGCAAGAAAAGTCCAAAATTGACCTAACTTATCTTTACTGCCGTAGAACGATTTTCGTGACGCCAGTAATCTAGAACGGTAGCTAGGTCAACTAGCCCTTCCTGTTATCAGAAACTAAGATGACGACAGCATGTTTTGTTGGAAGGGGCAGTGCAGACCAATTCCAGAATTCTAAACAAGCCATCAATACGTGAAAGTTCATTGTCATTGTCCGGCTTACGCTCAGAGACTTCGAATTTAGTTGTAGAGATCTCTTGAGCTCGGGACTAGAGATTCAGGTAGGTGCGCAATTGTTTCAGAAACGTGCTATCTTTCGCCGAAAGGTGTCAATGCAGTTTACACGGTATTTCTGATTTGTTTACCAACTTTTTACAGGCATACTCAACCTTGTCCCTTGGGCCATTAAACGGCCCTGGGAACGAGGTTTGGGCATACTCAAAGGTCGACTGCGACGTCTTAAAATGTTTATTTTTCACCTACTCTTGGATTCCTCTCGGATCTCTCTCTTAACGTTAAATAACTAGTTAGTCTAGTTATGACTTTTTCTATAGATACCAGTGGCTCATAACTTGTTGTGTTCAAATAATGCTCGAGGAATTCCCTTTCCTTGTTACGCTCAATGATTTGCATTCCAACACGTCACAAATGAAACAAAAATAAAACATCAGACTTTCAAGACCGGTTTTCAATATTGAAGTTTCAGTGATCAAAATATAGTTTGATCAAAGCGTGTGATAATGTAAACATTTTTAAACTACTTTGGTCAAAGAATTTAAAGAAGTGATTTAACAGAGTATGTCCGAATTTGATCGAAGAACTTCAAAAGAGCCGCTATCATGAGACATCCATGCGGTAGGTCACTCGGACTATTCTCAAAATGTCGACCCCGAAAACAGATCTAAAACACTCGCGTTTTTTCTGAAGACAAAAAGTGCTGGCTTCCCCGTTTGCCTGTTAAACTCTGCTCATGTGGACTATTCGAAAAAGAACAAACTCCATGAGAAAAACGAATTGTGACTTCATTAGATGAGAGTATCAACCAAGTGGAACGATTAATAACTTTGAGATGCAAATGAAATAAAGAAGTGGAATCCCTTGGATCTGGTCGGTAACAAACGTCTGTTGATTGGACTATCTTTTGAAGTATAAACAGCTACAACTTTAGTCAACAAATTTTGATAACGCATGATTACGCCACCATGTTCAAAAAATCTTTGATAATGCAAAGCAAACTACATGTAGTCTTTAGAAGCCGAATTCTTGCGCCAGAATTAAGAAATCTTGAGGTTGTTCCACAGCCAGAAAAAGTAGACTGTTATCAGTTAAGTAAAGAGTCAAACTAATTGTGGACCGAGGGTGTTTTTCAAGCTCATTCCATCAGATATTAATTTGGTATCCTGCTCTTAACCCAAAAGATAATTCATCTATGGCCTGATTCCATAAAATACTAATATGCTCCAGTTTTATTTCTCTAGTTTACATGTGGAATAAGATCAAATTCTTCTATCAGATCTAAAATAAGTCGATCAATATGCGATCTATAATCCTACTCTTTAGAACCTTTGCCAAATCTAAGTTTAGTCGATCGACTTAAAGGTCGATCGACCTTCGATCTGTAACCTAACGTTTAGTTATGTAATCATGCACAGGTGATGATCAACTTATTATCACAGGAAAAAGTCATGGGAGGTGCCTTATCTGGAATAAGTTGATCAGCTAACGATCTGTTATCGAATGTTTATTTATATGATGATGCACTGTATGCGGACAATGAACTCGTGGTCACAGTATCTCCTATCCAATACTTAGTTATGCAATCATTCACTGGTGACAGTCAATTTGAAATCACAGAATAAACCCAAGGAACAGCCTTATTGATATGATATCTTATGCTACCAACATCTGTTCTATAAGTAACATAACGTAAGTAAAGCGGAGCAATGCCAGTCATAACTGAACAAATCATTAAGGTACATGATTACAAAAGGATGATGTAATTAGGTTATAAATAGATAATAGTTCGGTTCAGTTTTTTTACCTCATTCGAAAGGCTGTCTAATTAACTGGAAAGAAGGGTACAGGTTTCTTAGCTGCTGAATCTATAGCGATTTTAAAAAAAACAAGTAATGATAACCATACCAAAAAGTGTAATACCAGCAAAGCCAATAACGTTGATAATACCGATGCCAATATGACAATTACAATGCCAACGCCAATGTGAATGATGTGGCTAACGCCTATGTACGATATAACATACGGGGACAAAGTTCGTCATTGTCTTTATCTCTGTATCACTACAATGTCATCAGATAACTGACTGCTTCTGGAAAATCAGTGCGTTGTTTGGCGATCTTAGATCGACTAATATTGTTTTAAATGAACATCTTAAGTTTGTCTTATCAACACGTTTTAGCCTTCGCGTGCTTCCTACCGTTAACCCCGTCACTGTCACGGGGAACTTTTATTATTTTACTCTGGTTAGGCCCAGACAATTTTACTCGTCAAAGGGAGAAATCTCGAGGTGAAGGAGTTAGTAAACTTCAAAAAGAAATCTCTGTTAAGTATATGTTGGGTAACACTGAGTAAATAAAGTAACTGAAAATCATAGTTGATTGTATTTATACTCTTCAAGACTGCTTTCCGATAAATTTGATCAGGCATCGATCGTAATTTGGAAATCAGGGAGCCTTGGCAATGACAGAATTACTGTGCATGAAGCGAATTCCGGATATATACCCAATAGAGAACACGTTATACTCGGAATACTTTCAAAATTCGGACAATTAAGAGTGTCAGCGATACAAATGTTTGGTACCAGTAACGCTGTTACTGAATCCAAAAAACTGTTACTTGTTCTTCAGAATTTTTGTCTTTGCTACGAATACCATACATTATTTAAATGTTCTCAACAATGACAATACTTGTTTTTTGTTGTCTTAATATAGCTGTTTTTCGTCAATTGGTCGTGTCGGTGGACGCCAAATCATATCGCTCCATGATGACTGCAAATATCGAGGGAAGGTGCTTCATGAAATTCTTCATGCTCTTGGTTTCTTTCACGAGCACTCCAGACGTGATAGGGACAAATACATCAAAGTAATTTGGAAAAATATTCAGAGAGGTATTTTAAAATTTCTGTTGTTCCTTACTAAACCCACTGGCTAACAAAACTAATAACTTTCATCACCATGAATGTGCAAACAAAATTATTAAAAAAACTACATACCAAAGATAGTTGCTTCAATTTCTCATCACCTAGTACAAACGTCGAGTTTTTCATCAACTGAACCTAATGCAAATGAACATAAACAAAGGACGTTGTTCATTTACATTTGGCTCGCCTCATAACAAGTTCCACGTTTGAACTTGGTTCAAGCTCCGGACAAAATTCATATATGCATCACAGCTAATTCAATACTCTTTTCTGTTCGCTTCACTCAACCTAAAATGTCTTGTTCTAATGACTACGTTTCAAAAGAAAAAGACAAAATCAAGGTATTTTAGACTAAGTTAAATGAAGGATATTAAATTGGCGACCACACGCTAATTATGTCGATGACTGATCATATAACTGTAACCAGAAATGTTTTGGATATTTTCCTCCTATATTCTACAGAAAATACATTTTTTAAAGACATTTTACTGCCAAAACAGGATAACATGTATGTAGTTTTCTTATTACTAAATAACAATTTAGGATTTTCCTGTGTACCATTTTCCTCATAAACAAATTGATATCCAAACCTGGTTGGCTAACGTATTTTCCTTTCCTGAAATCCATAACCCTTTTGCCATTTGGCAACTTTATTATTTTACTCGGAATAACTCTGGACGATTTTACTCGTCAAGGGAAGATGTATCCGGACAGACTACCCGATAATCTGACGAAATCATGTGAATATAACTCATATAACTCAGGTGTGGTCACATGATTCAAATGTATCAAGTATGTTTTCACATGTGAAACATACTTTATCCTCTGTGATTACAGGAGATGTCCTGTTTTCACGTGTGAAATATAATTTCTCGCATCTGTGACTAGTTATCGCATGTTAGAAATTTCAATGTGTGAACAATTTGTTTTTATAAATGCAAAATTTATTCTGAAACGAAAGTCTTATCTTTCATAATTGGACAAATGCGTTCGAACGGTACGTATTACCACATGTGAGATGGACTAACTGCTATAACTTGATATTTTTATGTTAATGTAGTAATGTGAATACTATGAGATGAGCATTCACGAGCTAAGTCTGGAAAATGTCTGCCGGTCAAAGTTTCGAGTTTGACGAGTAAAATGTGAGATGTGAAATAAGGGGACGGGTAAAGATATGACACTAACACAACTATTCGTCATCTTTTTCTGGCAGGAATGCGAAGAAATTTCATCAGCTATCGTCATGGTCCTATTGACTCCCTCAACGAACCGTACGATTTCAAGAGTATCATGCATTATAACAACAAGGCATTCAGCAAGAACGGAGGGGACACGCTCAGATCCTTACAAAATCCGAAAATGAAACTCGGACAAGTGAAAAAACTCTCAAAAACTGATATATCTCAAATTAAAAAGCTCTATCATTGCCGAAAGGAAAACTGGAAGACAAGAAAAGGTATGGCATACATACCTTTCCCCTCCCAATTCGGGTTATTTGATAAAATTCTACCCAACGACCTAAAGGAGAAATTGGGCAGAATAGCACCTGATTTTTTATAGGAGAAAGGTTTGGTAATTAATTTACTGACATTTCCTAACACTCTTATTATTGATGTAAATATTAATTATTGAATATTAATTACGTAATTATTACCGAAAAAGTAGGGATAAATGAAGGCCACCTGGAATCAATGTATACTAAGTCCTGGACATGCGGTCTAAACTCTTGCTCAAGAACCACGTCAAACAGTAAAGTTAAGTCCAAATGTTCCTCAGAAACAAGAGTGAGGGAATTTAGTATAAAACTCTTAAGCTTGAGGGAAGTTAACGCTCTCAAATTCCTCCTTTGACGGACAAAATCTCATCAGATATACTCATGGGAGTAATTGTCTTTTAAATCTCACGGATTGGTTGCATGATTCATTATGTTTACGTTACAAGTGAAATAATAATTTTGATTGTTTTTTTCAGAATCATGCGTCGATCTAAGGAGGAGCTGTAAGCGGAGAACTGCGAAAAGCGACGTTTGTGAAGACAAATACAAATTAATGAAGAAAATTTGTCCAAAATCTTGTGGATTCTGTGGTTAACAAGTAAGTGTCTCGAATTTGCTTTGTTTTTCTCATCTTATTGGATAAAAATTTTGCTTTATAATCGCTCGATCTGAGCGAGGTCAATTCGAACAACTGTTCACCATTTCCAATACTCTTTGACATGAAGAGGAGGAAAAAAACTCCAAAGTAATTTTCTCTTGAATTAAAATTTACTCAACTTCAAAGTTCAAAGGATTTGATTCATTTATATAACATGAAACTTCGTTGAGGTATGATCTCGTTTACGTTTGAATGCTCCCTAACGGAATTGAATCTGTAATACAACCAAATTACAGATGAAATGTTCCTTCATAAGCATTTACTGAGATTCGGAGGTAGAGGAAAGATTACATATCGGAAGTTGTCGTTCCTTGTTGTCTTGGTTGTTGTTCATTCCTGTGAGCATACATATATATATATATATATATATATATATATATATATGAGGTTCACGTGTCTACAACACGATCATCAGGCAACTCCTGATGATCGTGTTGTAGACACGTGAAATTCTGAGTAGCAAACGCTCTTCTAACTTCATTAAAGTTATTTCGCTCTACCTACATATTATCGAGCACTCTCAAACCAATCTTCAACAGTGTTTCTTGCATAATACACTTTTGTTTTTGCTTTACATATATATGCAAATAAATATATATATATATTTGCATATATATGTAAAGCAATATATATATACATATATATATATATATATATCCATATGAATATATATATGTAGTTAGATACATATACATATATACATGTACATATATACATGTGCATATATACATATTATGGGTCACAGCCTCTTCTTCAGATTAATATACATATACATATATATATATACATATATATACATATATATACATATATATACATACACATATATATATACACATATATATACACACATATATATATATACACATATATATACACACATATATATATACACATATATATATATATATATATATATATATATATATATATATATATATACAAAAAAAACGAGAGACAAGAAGGGGGTAGCGC
>JBAHVQ010232480.1:0-10143 GCA_036872915.1 Nanipora kamurai
TTCAGGGTGACCTACAGGAAATACGTTGTTTTTTTGGACATAAGGGTAAAGGGATGTAAAATCTTTATAAAATATTCGTTCGTTTTGTGCAACAGTGGAATACAAACAAATTGGTGATGTTCGTCCACCAAACATTGCGTCACGAGGACGTAAAGGTAAACAAGGGTAAAATTCTCGCTTATACTTTTCTAAATCGCGAGGTTTTAATGAACATTGTTCACGATAATCACATTCCCACATTTCCACTACCACAAAACCACAATGTTGTAAATAATTTGTCACATATTTTGTGCCTTTGTATAGGTTATAAAAATAGCAACGTTTCACAACGTTATATTCATCATGTTCATAACACTTTGGACAGCCATGATAAAAACATCCGTGAAATTGATATATGGTTCATGTATCCGGGTCATAACCATCTACAAAATACGGACCGATCTTCATTTCACCTTCCGTTGATAAACATGATCGAAAATACGGTTTGCCATTTCCGATTTCACTTAACCATATTAATGCAATCAGACTTTGACACTGTTGAGTTCTGTAACCTCCAGGCAGTATAACACCAATTGTTTTATTTCTTAAAAAATTGGCACGATAAATTTTCATGGACAAACCTGCTATGGTAATACATGATGTATTGTAAAACGGATTCACGCCGACAATACCCTTCATTAATACGTGAAACTTAATGCAAGCCATTTGAAGTATATCTACATCTAACACGTAATAATGGTAAAGTTCTTGACTAAATACATATTGCATTTCGGATTTCTTTAAATACCACTGATCAAACTCACTTAGCTCACTTTCGCACATGCTAGATAAATCAAAATATTTACGATCAACAATGCATCCACAATAGGACATATCACTAAACAAATAGGGATGATATCCCTTGATAAGATTAGGAATACCTAAAGCTTTCGGTAATTTACTTAATTTCATTTGCATAAACAAATAACTATCCGACAACGTTAGGCTAAATTCTGGAATATGCATCATCATAATTTTATTTCCGTTCATAACAGTATTGACCTTAATGTTTTTCTCTAAAAAATAACATAACAAAAATGTACCATCGAATTGAGACACGTTATGTGCAATCAAGGTTGTCTTACGGTAGCATGAAATAAATTCACAAAAACTTTCAGTGATACACGCATTATTTTTATGAATGACATACTGTCGAACATTACAACAGGGCACTTTCGTAATACTTTGGTCTTCGTAAACTCCTGACTGACCACAATCGGTTAGAACCAAGCTATCGCTAACATTTAAGTCTGTTTGTTTTTCAAAAACTATATTTTGGCATTGTCTGCATATTTGCTGAATTATGCAATAAGATATTAAAATACCACTATCATCTAATTTTGTTTCAAAATCAAAAAATACTAAATAGTTATTATTTTGATTAAACGTAATTGTGATTTACGCTTTTCTTTGTGTTAACAAAAACAAATCTTGGAACAATCCGGCAACATGTTTCACAAAACATGAAATACTGACAAGGTGTAATTTTATGGTTTGGCTTTTTCTGAGCGTGAAAACATTTATTAGTCAAATGCTGCTCAAAACAATGTCTCGAATAAAATTTTATTTTACAATACGAACATTGAACTACTGTTGATTCAATTACGTCATGCTGAGTGTAACATTTTTTACAATTTGATGCTAAAGGAACGCACGTGTGTTTCGAACACAATTTATCATATTTCATACATTTTATAGAAAAGTGCCTGCCGTTATTTAAAAAAGTTCGAATATTCAGTACTATATCATAATGATTTTTATTCAACCATAATGCAACAATACGATTAGTTAAAACCGTTAACTTTCCTTCTCTCACGCGTGAATCATACACAATCGAATCTTGGTATTGATCAGAGAAAATAACAAGATGGAAATACGCTTGACCAAAAATCTTTTGTAAATTAAATCATAGTGTTTACCGGAAATTTCACTACTGATGGGTATATTACATTTTCGATAAACATCCACAATTGCATGTTCCGAAACGACATCATGTAAAGCCTTCCCAATCAAAAAGTCATTCCACAATTTTACATTATCTTGTGAAATAATACTCAATAATACAGCAACGATAAAACAGCACCTTTTAACCAGGGGGTAATCACAATACTCAACTAAATAAGACCCCTGTTTTATGCATCTATTATATTTTTTACTTAGTAAATTGTTACCAGGGGGTCTCATACCACCACTATCATCAATACCCCTATTTAAATTACTATACACATTGGACTTCGTCTGCAAACGGCGTCTTACATTTTTGTTCACACGACCATGTGGAAAAGTAGTAATGACCAATTTGGTCTTAAAGCCGTCTTTCGGTATAGTTTGATGGCTATTTATGAATTTTTCTAACGTATTTAAAAACAAGTCTACATTCCAAGAATCAAATGGAATTACAGCTGTGGAAAAGGTCTTACAGGAAAAGCGGAGAAAAAACCCCAACAAATTCCTTTCCGGATTTAACCTGCATATAAGCACGATTCATAATCTCTTGAAACAATTCTCGCATACTTAATAAAAAATTAATCTGACTTATAGACGGATTAGGTTTGACTGTAATCTGATAAACATGATTCATCATTTTAAATCTTTCATATTGTTCACCTACAAAAACAATGTGAAAATGTTTTTTATTAAATCGAAACGATTTTTTCTTTTCTTCTATCAAACTTACGAGTTCATCAAGTTCCTTTTTACTGAGGGAAACCACATTTTCACCCATCACCTTGCGCTTTCTTAATACAGCACGTTCTCCTTTGATATTGTTGACAGTGATAACAGCACATCAATTTCTTTTTAAAATGGGCAAAAACGATTGTTTAACGTTCTCTTCTATTCCATCAATGGCATCTATTAGGGGGGCAATTTACTCACACCATTACAAAGAGAACTCATCATGACTAGTTCAAATGAACACTATGCTTACGCTCATGTAGTGGTTTATTATATGAACAGTACGTCAAAACCCAGAAGGTCGATTTACCTTAAACGATGATTCTCATGATGTAATCCTATGTACTGACGTTTTCCAAGAGTGCATTTGTGATTTTATTCACCTTGATGATAACAAATTACATCTTAGAAAATTTAGCATCGAAGAACTAGAAAAAAAGAAAACAAATCTTAATCAAAAGTTACAACCTAACACGGCAGAAACACCGTGCTTTAGATAAACTCAATTGTCTAATTGAATATATCAAAACTCATCCGGACGATTATTTGGGTATCAACTGTTGCTTGTCATGGTGCGATTAACTGCACGTTGCAACCAATTCACCAAGAAAGACAAAAGATGTTGAAATCCACGAATTTTAGATTACACAGTTTGCCGTTGTCACTATAAAAATCAGCCATTATGGACCGTTAGTCTAAAACAACTTTTTCTCTGGTTCTTAGCATTACTGATTAAATTTTACAAACTTAATGCCTTTGAGAAGAAATCAAAACCGATACAAAAATAAAACAACCCTTGGAAATAAATATAACGTAGTACAATGTAATCGAATCACTGAAAGTGGAAACAGGTGTAAAAAAAGAACTGCTCGTACGAAATCGTGTTAGGTCCATCTTGCTTATAAGGATAATTTACGCATTAAACCATCAAACATACCTAATGCAGGTTTAGGATTATTCGCATATAAACAACCTATTCCAGCTAACACGAATATTGGTAAATACACAGGAAGACGACATACGTCCTCACAGATCCACAGGCTTTATGGAAACGCAACCGCTCTTTATGCAATTTGAAACACACGCAACCAATGTACTGATGCCGATAAAACAACCGACTCAGCGCCTCGTTATATCAATGATATAAGAAATACACATCATCAACAAAATACCTCACTTTATCAAAACTGCGGTCGTTGTTGATTTAGCATATTTGCAGAGACCAATCATGATATTCGCCCCCACAAAGAACTATATACAACTTACGGTGACAGGTATTGGGACGACTTAAATCAATAGAACAGAACAAAAAGACAATAATGTCATCTAGAATAACAAATTTTCAATTAAAATTTTTCTATCAACTTCATAGTGACGCGACTAAAATAGTAAAGCAAAGCACAATCGGATCAAACACAGGACTATTTGCTAGAAAAACTAATTGGTATGATACCGCCACTTTAACTTTTCATACCAGATTAACTGGAGGAGGATTAGTGTTTTCACATACCGGTGGAACCGGAGAAGTAACACAAAGACGTATCATACACAGAATTCAATTTTCCATCACTCCCAATATAAAAATTTCGAAACAGGAATGTGTTACTTTACCATTAGTGTTGTTCGTAAAGATCTTTCGACAAATTATTACAAGGATGAAAGACAATTTATTCATAAGGCACAAACCCAACAAATCAATGATCTCACCGTAAATTGGGATCATTTATGCATCCCATTACTACCGAACAAAGATTTATACATCGGTTATACCTTTAACCCGCCAACCCACGACACCACTTCTAACTATTATTATGGAGAAGTAGAAAAAGATCATGCAATGATTCAAGGACAAGTATTTTATTGCTATTAAATTACAATCTGTCTATTACAATTTGACCGGTGTAATTAAACCTTATAAATTCATCAATAAAATCCATTGTCACGTTGTATCAAGCAAGTGTAGTAATAAAACATTTTACATTTCCACAACACTCCTCCAACACTACTATTTGTCCACAACCATATGAATATGTAAAATTATGAAATTCTTTCACTATATAACCATATTTATTTTGACGGTCATACATCAACTCTTCAATCGGTACAAACGGTGCTCCTAAGCAACTCGCAATGCGAGTAAAACTCATTCTTTCTGTCTGTATATTCTAAAGTAACAAAATGAAAGGATGACAATCTGGAAGTGTTCATCAAATGTCAAAGAGGTCGTGGAAGAAGAAGAAGACGTCGAATGCAAAGGGGTAGGGGATTTGGATATGGCATGGCTTTAGGGGGACTACTACCATTAGTAGCAAATACACTAGGAACAATTTTAAAAAATAATCAGGAGAAAAAAATAACTTTGTGATTTTTTAATAACTCCATTTATTACAATTTTGTTCTACAACTATACCCCTCCAAAATAAAAAAAATTTAGTATAATTACCACAAAACAAGTTACAAAGTTGTCACAGGAGCGTACTTGGAGGAAGACACATTCTCCCTTACATCACCACCATCCGAATGAGGGACAGAATTATTCCGCTTACGTACACAAACTTTATAAATGAGATGAACAATAACATAAAGAAAAAGCCCACAAATCACAATCAAGGTCATTATAATCAAGACATAGACACATGTAACAATCACTCGATCTACAAACTCTCTTCGTGGATGAAATATATGATTTACATCCAAATGAACACGATACTGCTTGGACCTTTCCTTAACGATTTTGTACATTTTTTCAAATAAACCATACTCGCGAGTGTTTGACTTATCCATAAACTTATTCAGTTTACGCCATAATGTCTCCTCTCTTCGACATACAGTATTCTTCTCAGGTGAACACAGCGATCTTTTCCCAAAAATACAAGTGGAACATGGTTGACAAACAAAAGAATTGAACCCGTTATTCCAATTTATCCCTTGTACACACTCTCTACATTCAATTTCAGATTGCTCGGTAAGATTGCTACCACATGGCGGGTACAATCTGTACCCAGTAGGACAAAAGGGACAAACCATGCATTTGTGGACAAGCAGAGCTGCATTCACGAACGAATATTCAAACCATAAACATCGCTTATTATTCGAAACACGTGACAGCTTCAGGTAAAAAGGATGTTTGGTCAAAGAAAACATGTCTGGTGTCATCGACAAGGCCGTCCAATTCGGTTCTTTTGCTTCTTCGGTCTTCGCCGGTATAGTGCTCGTGGTATAATTGGCTTGGGTGCAGTTCTCTATAATATTTTCTTCGGTGTAAATCAACCGACTACCTGCCTCAACGCAACATATGAACACGAACACCAACAAAAACATGCTCTTGAACATCTATAAAAAAAACATATATGGTATATTAATAAAAAATTAAGATCTTTTTATTTTTTTATTTAATAAAATAAAAAATTACTTACCATTTTTTCCAAATACAATGCGTAGCAAATGTTTCCTTTTCTTCTTACTGTCAACTTCGTCTTGTTCGAGATCAATGACATTATAAGTTTAAGGACAATCAAAAAACTACTTATATATATATATATATATATTTTGCATATATTACAAAAATAAAATTTTTTTTCAAAAACAATATGAATAGGATTAAGTATTTAGATCGAACTTAATCCGCTTATGACCTCCCCGACGGTACTTGTATGTTTATGTACAAACACCATTAAAAAAACAACATGAATAGCATTAAGCATTCACGTGATCTTGGATTGAACTTAATCCGATTATGACCTCCTCCATGGTACTTGCAAGTCTACACACAAACACCATTAAAAAAAACATGAATAGGATTAAGCATTCATGTGATCTTGGATCGAACTTAATCCGATTATGATCTCCCCCACGGAAGAGCTAGAAACATTAAACTAATCAATGCACCGAGCTATAATCTTTATCTCATACACGAGCAAGCAACACATGAATGCCCGCTTGCGCGCGAACCCCACGCACACACCACCGTACGCGTGGAGTCGAATTACCAATTCAAGTACCCCCCGGAATTTTATGCAAATGACTTGCACGCAATTGGTCCATTGATGTCACGTGACACAAATGATGCAATATGATTGGTTAATCCCTAGTCACCAGTCTCCAACACCTAAAAAAGTAGTCCCTTGTATAATGTACTACTCACTGCATTGTCGTGGCTGGTGAGGGCATCATCATCATGCTGGACATACTGCTCTAAACTGAGCCCATCCAAAAGGGGTAGCATTTCTTTGGTAGGCTCAACGGAAGCATCATCTGATGTCTTATCTGAGGCTGGAGCATTGCTGATACCGCAGTGTGCAAAACACTTCTGAATTGTGGATTCTGGCAAAAGGTCCCATGCCTGATTCAACCACATAATCACGTCAAACAAGGTGGCATTTTCAATTTCTTCAATGACAAAGGCAATTGTTATTAACAGCCTCCTGCGATACTGCAGCTTGGTGGCTTGAATGGTGCCTGCTTCACACGGTTGAAGCTTTGCCGTTGTCGTTGGTGGCAGAAAGACCAATTTGATATTGCTGCGTTCAACATCTGGATGGGCTGAGCAGTTGTCAATCAGCAGCAGGATGTGGCAGTTCGCACTTTGCATTTTTCTGTTGACTGCATCAAGCCACTCACAAAACAAATCTGATGTCATCCAGGCCTTCTTGTTTGCACGATACATAATGTTTATTGAATTAACATCTTTCCCTTTAAAGCACTGCATGCGACCAACAAGGTAAGGCGCTGCTTGGATTTTTTCCCACCAGAACAGGTTTCTCCTCGAACCATGAAACTTTTGTTTGGAAGAGCTCGATAAAACACACCTGTCTCATCAGCGTTAAAAACGTCTTTTGAGCTTGTAACCTTCCAGAATTGTTTCAAGATGCTTCTTCCAGTCCGCTTCAAGAGTCACACTTACATCGCCAGCTTCGCCTGAAAGCGTGGCACTTCAAATATTGTGGCAGAGTTTAAAACTTTCAAGCCAACCATTTGATGCCGTAAAATCATTGTGGCCAAACTGCATGGAGAACATCAAGGCTTTTTGTTGCAGTAAAGCTCAAGATACAGGAACTCCTTTTGACCAGGTGACACAAAACCATTCCCACACTAATTTGTTTAGTTGCTCATATGGGGTTTTGCAAACCTTTGAATATTTTCTCGTGCTGCTCTGTCCTGTTTTCCACTCCTTGAGAATAGCTTCCTGGTCTTGAATGACGGACTGAATTTGTGTTTTCCCAACACCCAAAGTCTGCGCAATTTTGCTCGCTGGCTCTCCGTTGTTCGAGAGCTTCACAGTTTTGACACGTTCCTCCAATGTTAAAACTTTGCGTTTTTGATTTACCACAGACATGATGTGAAAGCATGCAAACAAATCAAATGTAAACGGCGAAGAGCGAAAGCTTGTTGTTCAGTAAGAGACGTCTCACAAGTGAACTGATAAAGAGAAAAGCGCACAGAGATGCCACATGCAAATTGAGCAGAACTTAACTCATTTTAGAATTTCAAAGAAATGCCACCTATTGTGTTGCCGTCGGCATAAGGCATTAGAACATTGTTTTGAAGGTGAGATTTCTCTACGGTTAAAGCCCATTCTAAATATTAATGGTCACAAATCACAGGTATTTTATTCCACTTTGACTGCTAAAAAGTGGTCGCTGGTCGCTCATGGCAAGGATAAAGCGTCCGTGCCTGCAAAAGTGGTTGTAAAAGAGGAGGTCGTAAAACTCAGGTTTCACTGTATTGTAGTTGGACGACAGCACATAGGACAAGAATGCATGCTTTTATTGTTCGGAAAATTGGATTATGTTGATGGTTGTTAGTGATGATTAATGAACAACAGTATCTTGTAGTAAATGAAGTAAATACACAAGATGCATATATCATATAGGGGAATCACATCTTCTCTTGTATTTAAAGGGATTTCTCATGCATATTTGTTATCTAGAGGAGGTTTTACTCTGTGTAATATATATTGCAAGCTATTGTACAGTTGATTCACAGCACATAAGATTGGCAAACTTGCATAATATAATTAAATTGCAAATTGAACATATTTTTAAGACTGGCAAATAGAAATATTACATTATGATGTAATACAAAAAGATTAAAAGATTCCAAGATTCCTAATTCCAGATTGCATGTTTTACAACTTACCCTTAAATTATCAAAAAAGAGTCAAAACGCCAATTTTGGTATGAAACAAGTTGGTTTTGGAATAGGATTTCAACAAGAGAAAAGCGCGAGAATTCATTTTGAAAATGAAAATCTACGCTTTGAAAAAATTAAAAAGATGGAGAGCGAAAGCATACGTTTACAGGACAAGATTGTTGACCAATTTATTCAAGACAAAGTAAATTTCAAAAAATATTAATATTTGGATATTACACATCAGTCTTAGTTTCACTTTGACTTTTTTGAACTCAATTCTGTCAAACAATTAAAAGTTAAAGTTCATTTTGAACAAGTCTACATGAAACAAGAGATAAATCTAAAAAAACTTGTAAAATCTATAATTATAAAGCAAAAGGTTATTTGGATTTTTTTGAACCGAAAAAACATACAATAAATGAAGAAACGAGTCTATTTTATGGTTACCAAGATCTGAACAAAAACAAAGATGAAAGAGTATTTATCTAAAAAAGAAGGCGGAACTGTAACTGGTAATTGAATTCCAAACAAATTTACAGCTAAAGATGTGGCTACAATTTCCAATGCATTAATTGCAAACTTAAAAAATGTAGCTATGGGTAATGCAACTGTGAGAAAAACGCCAACTAAAAAAGATGTGGTTAATTTGAATTATATCAAGTTAATTTAATAAATGGAGCTGTTTATGTACCAGATAAAATGTGGGATAATAAATTTAAAATTACATGTCATACTCAAAAAATATCTTTAATTTATGATAAATCATTATCTGATAATGATGCTTATCAAACAATTCTTCTCTTCAACCCATTCTTTGTCCAAAATCAGAGAGAATAAATAATAGATATTTTATAAAATTTGATTGCAAGAATAATAATTATTTATCTTCAAATTTATCTTTAGCTCCAGTCACCGGGATCCCAAATATAACAATTTTTTTTTTTTTATAAAAACCATGTTTTACGGCAAGAAATTGTTTTAGACAAAATGATACATTTGTATTTTTTAAACAATCTGGTGATATGGTTATTTCAAACGGTACTTCTCAGAGTTCTTCAATAGGTCCAAGAAGTGCTTCGATTGCATCTTATGAAAATAAAGCAAATGGATTTGTTCATCTATACATTGGGACGATTATAGCTCGCCAAGAAGTAGTAAAAGTTCAGTTTATTGCAATGGTCAAAAATTATTAAATTCACATTAAATCCACATTAAATCCACACTGCTGAAGTCAACTGAAAAAGTTGACTCGAGCGGGATTTGAACTCGCACCTTCGGGAAGCCAGTCCGCCGCTC
>JBAHVQ010232491.1:0-10140 GCA_036872915.1 Nanipora kamurai
ATTAAATAGTTAGCTGTTAGAGTTACCTCAAGGTTTGCCTGACCATTTCCAGTGTGATGGAATCGATAAGAGTTAATCACTTACCAGGTGAAAGGTTGCAACATTTATAGCTAGTCTGTTTTCCTCTCTCCATACAAAAATAGAATCAGAAATTGCTAACAGGCTTCGATATGTAATGTTCTCAATAATGACTCTGCCCACCCCATCCCACGTGGCCCAGTGGTTAGGATATGGCGTTCTCACCGCCAGGGCCCGAGTTCGATTCCCGGCGTGGGAACAGCGAATTTTTTACTTCGTGAATCAAGGTATGACAGTAAGAAGCTTTCCGTTTAGCACCGTCTTTCCACCCGGCAACGTGATTGTTTGTAGATGTTATGATTGATTACAGATTTCTTCACGTTTTCCCAGCCATCAACACTCATTTTTTTTGTATCCAAATTTTCCGAGGAATATTAAAAATAGTTCGATGGAAAAACCGTTGCTAACTTTATCACGTCTCCACCTAGAATCAATAACAATGAATGAAAAAAATGTGGGGGTCTAAGTATTTTTGAAAGAAGTTTTGTCGAAGTGGAACGCTCTCATCGGCATTAAGGCGTTGGTGGTTCAGTGGTAGAATTCTCGCCTGCCACGCGGGAGACCGGGGTTCGATTCCCCGCTAACGCATCGACGATGCTTTTATATCTTTTCTGGGCCAGATTTGATGTGTAAGAGACAATAATTTTCGTTTTCAAAAAATAAGTTAAGGACACACGTTTGCTTTTTCCATTAACAAGTTACGAATTAATGGTTAATATACTTCAAAGTAAAATTGAACGTGGGGGAGAGGATTCTTTGATCAAACTCGAATTCTTCGCATGACGTTATTTGAGAATGCCGTTATCGAGAACATATTTAGTTCAAGCAGTTAACTGAGACACTGAGGCGTTTTCAATTGATATTTTTGAAAGGTGGAAGATAACGAGCACGACTATTTCCCATGTGGTCTAGCGACTAGGATCTATGGATTTTACCACCATTTTTTTTCCGGATATCGACAGCCCTGATTACTCTTGAAAATATTTGCTAGCTTTTCCTTGTTTTGTTCGAGTATTAGTTACTTATAAGATAATGAAAATGTTGGCGAGCGCGAATTAGCCTTGTAGCGAAATTGGTAGCGGGTCTTTCTCCCGATCAGAAGGTTAGGTGTTAGGATTTCCTCGAAGTCAACCGTTCCATTTCCAGTATGATGGAATCAATGAAAATTGATTACGCTACTGGGGAAAGGTCATAAAAATTATTGCTTCTCTGTTGTCCGTTTCTCGAAGAAGGTTAAAAAAAGAAATTGCTAACAGTTTTCGATAAGTAGAGTCCTCAATCGGGAGCCTATCCATAACATCCGACGTGGTCTAGAGGCTTGAAATGTGGCACTGTCATCATCATGGCCCGGGTTTTTTCCCGGAGTGGGAAAAGAGGATTTGTTGCTTCTTGTACCAAGCTATGAGCGAGAGAAGCTTTGCCCTAAATACCTCTCTCCATGAGTCCACGTGATTGTTTATAGATATGACTTTTGATTAAAGATTCTTTCTCGCCTTCCCTTGCTTTCGACATCATCTTTGTCCCATGCAAATTTTAAGTTGATGGAAAAACCGTTCCTAACTTTATTATCCCATAACGTAGAAACAATAACGCTGAGATAATGCAGTCCAAGCGTCCAAGCATTTGTCAAAGGAATTATGTCAAAAGGGAACTGTCTCTTCGCCATTCAGTCACTGGTGGTTCAGTGGTAGAATTCTCGCCTGCTACCTAGGAGACCTGGGTTGTCATGTTGCAGCATGACAGCCATGTTGGTGGAAAAAGTTTAACAAAAGGATCTTATTAATTTTGATTTTATTTGACCCCAACATGACCATCGGAAGCCATGAGTTTGTTAGCCAAAAATTTCGATCAACTAAGAAAATTTTCAATTTTTTTTTGTTCTTTATCTGACGGTTGAATAAGGTTGCTATTCAAGTATTTTTTTAAAAAGTTAATAAAAGCAGGTAACTATATAGCGTGTATAAATAAACACAGTTCTACCAAAAAATGATCCCTAGAGCTGCTAGTTTTCCAGGGCCCATCCTGGACGAGCAAAATAGTCTGGGGTTAGCCAAAGCAACGACGGTAAAGTGCCGAAACCGCCCTAGTGCCAGCGAAGAAGTCAATTAGGGCGCATTCTTTTGCGGCTGGACCAAAATAAGAATGCATGAAATGAAAGACTATTGTGTTCTGTTGGGACCTATTCTATTTAGGAAACAGGCCGAATAATATTCTGAATATTTTCTTCAAGTTAGCAGACTAGCCAGAACAGCATATCAGCTGACCCTGGAAATTTCAAAACGGCGGAATGGGCAAAAACTAATTCGAGTGTAATCGACCAAAATTTTACAAGAAATATCATGCCTTTGGTGAAAAAGATCCAACTATAAAGTGATAAAGAGTAATTTTCTGGTCCAGAGAGATGATATCGTTCTCCTGGAGCTTTACAAAAGGTTCAATCGTCAGTTTTCCAGGTAAATCGTGAAGTGATGAATATGACGTTGCGTTAGGTCAGAACCCTGATCAGCGCGTTCGAGTTTCAGAATATCTCAATATCTGCTCTATTTGTAATTAGTATTCCGTGTAATCTGTTATTTGCATTTTGGAATAAGAATAGCCACAACTGACTCAAAAGAACCGATCCTGAGAAATCTCTACCAATCAAGTCACCAAGTGGGAAACGCAGTCTCCTAATGAATAAAAGAGCCCAGAATAAAACACCGAGGCGCGGTATGAATTAACCAAAATAGATAGATAGATAAAATATTTATTAAGTTCCAATGTTTCGTTGCCATATTTCCAACATCTTCAGAGATTAAAACATTGTTACTGATGTTTGCATTCGTTTAGATATATTTTTATCAGTGTAACACTCTGTCTATAATACCTTCGTCAAGTTTTGATTCCACTTTACGGTTCACTCCGACCAAGGGCTTTTGCTTGAAACGTCACTTACTTGTAATGTTTTTTGGCAGTAAACAATTTGTTTCTGTTAAAAATGCCTACACAGCACTCCTTTTAATTTCTCAATTATTTATGTTGCAACTTATACTGTTTTAATTCCTCAGAAATAGCTCAAAAATGCCCTTTCTAGAACAAACTAAAGTAATAGAATTGTCTATCAAGCAAGAAATTTACTTAACTTTAGAACATTGATAACTTTACTTGATAGACTAAATTTTTTGAGGTGCTAGAAGGTGCATGCATGAAATAAACTGGGTCAGAGCAGGTGGAACTTTGCTTAGAAAGTTAAAGGTTTGACGGACTGCAGAATATGTGAAGCAAAATTCTGACGTTTCGAGCAAAGACTTCTCTGGAGAGCGAAATGTGTTCTTAAAGAGGAATGGCAACTAAACAAGGTTGTATGCTAAAAGAAGTCATGTGAAGAGAATTAACCTATGAAATATGAGAAACCTACTCTCAATTCCTGCGTCTTGGCCCCCTTTGCAGGGACTACTGCGATTTTGAAACCAAACCCTTAGAGATGAGATCTTTTTTATCCAACGTGGCCATTCTTCAAATTTTTTAGACACCGTAATCCAAAAAGTTTTTAATGTTCCTCGTTCGGACACTCTAAAGCCACCTCAGTAAATTTCTTCAGATAAGATCGCCTTAGTGCATACATTTTCATTCCCTTAACTACAAAGTTATAGATTTTATCACACAGATATTCATTATGTTGAAAAAATCGTCTCGAAAGATTGGCTATTTTCACCAACAATTCATTGATCTCGTTTCGACGTAATAAAAGCATCCGGGATTGTTTGGTACACAGTGCCACGAAACAAAATTCATCATTACCAGCCGGTATCACAGCGATAAATGACTCCGAGGGATGGCTGATCCTGGGTCACTTATCCGTAGTGATGAATTACCTCCCCAGGGATCAATCACCCACATGATAAACTGAAACTTACCGCTACCGAAATCTAAACCTTCATCCTAACCTTAATTATAAATTCAATCCTATAACTAACCCAAACCTTAATCCAAACTCTAATCCTAACTCGTTAACCCTAATCTTAACTCTAACATGGTTAACCCTAATCTTAACTCTAACATGGGGTCAAATAGTCCACGGGTTCAAGACAAAAGTAATGGAGACACGCATTCCAATTATATAGAGGTCAGTGCAATCAACATGTTGCATTTAACCGAGTCCATCGATTGACTAGCAGTGTTGCATTTTTTGGCCAAGGCTTTGCATGTTTTATGCAGGGCTTCCGGGAGCAATTTTCACTAGATATGGTAGATGGAGAATAATCCATAAAATAATGCGGAGATATTCCAAAGAGATAATTGGCCCTTACAAATCTAATCAGCAGGCATGCTCAAATTGTAGGATATTTTGTAAAATTTTAAAAAATCACATTAGTTTCATCAAATCAAAATTGAAAATGCTCTAGTAATTTTACGAGTAATGTGCGTGGTTACGTCATTCAAATCAAAGCACAAATCCTTTAGGTAACAAGAAGGAGTGTTTGATCTGATATTCAAATACCGAGAAGTGACATGAAAGACGATGCGATAGCCAAGTTTTCTAACCAACTTTGAGGTGTTTGGATATAAGATCAAGCACGACTTTTGATTGTATGGTATGGCTTCTCAAACGAATTCATATTTAAGAAGAAAATCAAGTTTAAAGTTGTTGAAATTTCATGCTAAATGGACCACATATCCAAACGCTGTGTCGGTACTGATTTCCCTTGTATTTTTCTCATGAATTATTAATGAGTTTGAGCGCGTTCTTTCACGTGGTCTGAATATTTGCCGCATGTTTACCACAGTATATACTTAAAGACTTGCTGACTTTTAGGGTTTTACATTACGGAGATTCAAAATGAAAAAGAATAATTGGATACCACCGCCCTGCCGTTAAGTTGTTGTTGAAATACACATTGTTCCAGTTTGAAAGAAGCACCTATAGCCTTCGGCGAGTAAAGGCTATAGGTCTGATAGCCGAAAATTCGCCAATTAAGATATTTTGGTGAGAGAAAGATTATATCTTTATTTCTGATAATGATTATTATTTGACCCTTTCATAAGCAACTCTTGTACCAAATTCATTGATCCAAGAGGTAGCTGCGAGAATGTCAATGACGCAACAAAGCGCATATATACTTTTAAGCATATGCAGATTTGTAGCCCATAGTCACGGCATGCTTGTTCTCCTTAGCTTATAAGGTCCAAACAAACACGAAGGCAATGCGACAAACCAATTTTTCAAATTTGAGAAACGTATTAAATCGCTAATGAAGTGAAATCATTAAATTGACACAATGGTCGAATATGTAACTGGTGATATGTCTGAAAAGTACCTAGGGTAAATGTGTAGCCATCTTTTTCTGGTACTGCTAATTTTATTCATATACAAAAACTAACAAATCGGATCGCTTTATTTTAATACGCGGAAGACCTGTGCGGGATGCCAAGTGTTCATTTATTATTCAGCATTAAGTCTTGTCGTTTTTTCCCTGATTTGTTTTGTTATATCAAATAACCAAATTGGCTGAGATATTATGAGTTGGTTATATCAAATAACCAAATCAACGCAAAATGGTTATTTCAAATAACCACTTCTTCTGCCATGATTTAAGTTGGTTATATCAAATAATAACCAAATTGGCTGTCCCATTATGATATAGTTATATCAAATAACCAAATCCACACAAAATGGTTATTTCAAATAACCACTGCTTCTGCGTGATTTAGGTTGGTTATTCAAATAACCTATTTAAGATGATTTGGTTATATCAAATAACAAATTTTCAACTCACATCTTAAATTTGGTTATGTCAAATAACTAATCTGCTTGAGATAATTTAATTTGGTTATATCAAATAATGAAAGCAATTTACGAGCACTTGCCACGCCAAATGATGTAGTGATATACGCGGTACACAACTGGTCAGTGGTGTAAGAAAGTCTCGGGACTTCCCATCACTCTCCGATTATTCTTTGTGATCTTTGTTGATAGCTTTGTGTGTTCGTGCTGCTTGGTGGACTTGATTGAGGTGCTTTGTCAGTTTTTCGGCTTTTCATCATGGCAAGCAAGCAGTCAGAACAGAAGTGATTTAGCGAGATCTTTAACAGAAGTGATAGGGAGAGCGATCGATCAAGTCCTTAGCGTCACAGAGGCAAGTAAACTTTTTATATACCGCAAATGCTCGTTTTAGCGCCGCGGCGCTTATTAAATTTTTCTGATCCTGACTGCGGCGCTTAATCGGGAGCGGCGCTTAACCGGGAGCGGCGATTATTAAATAATTTTAGACTAAAGGTTCACCCCAAAAATTTTTATTGCCCACAAACCTAACGAATTAACAAAAACTGTTTACGTGATATATAGTGTCAACGAATTTCATGTCACTTTGGTGCATATAACTAGAATAGAAGGTCAATTATAGTTTTTATCTATAACTCGAATTATAAAATGCCAATGTCTTCCTGATCATCGTCATCTTGATCGCTATCTATCTATAAATCAGGACCAGAATCATATTCGATATCCGAATTAGTTAGTTGAAATGGATTTGTATCGGGCTCATCTAAAATGGATTACTGTGATCGAAGTACTTCACGACCCTGTCGGCAGGTCTCACCTTCCTTAAAACCTAGCAATCCCAAAATGCATTGCGAAACCGCGTGCAGACTGGGAAACGGCAACATACCCGTTACTTTTACCAGTCGCCTCTTAGCTTGGGATTGGCTTGAATGCCATATGGAAGAAAGTGTCGCACGTTCGTTGAAGTCAAAGAGAATTGACGTAGCGGTTATTCCAGGCGGATGTACTAAGTACATACAGGCACCTGATGTGAGCTGGAACAAACAATTTAAAGCAGCATGCACGGAGAAATACGACGAATGGCTAGCTACGGTTGGAATCCACGAGGAAACAGAAGCAGGAAATCTGAAAGCTCCACCTAGGAGAACGATTTAAAAATGGATCATTGATTCGTGGGTAGAATTGCCAACCGATTTGATAACGAAATAGTTTAAATCGTGTGCATTGACTCTTCCCACTGACGGTTCAGCGGACGACACAATTCACTGGGGCAAACAAACATTCTTGAATACTGTGATATTCATATTGATATATTCAACGTTTCTGAGTGAAATTTAGTTTAACATAAATCAAACATCATAAATATCTATAAATTTGGAGCAGTCGTGCTTAATACATGCCGAAAGGAGACCATTGTGCGGTGTATGGCTGTTCAAACGCTCGTAGATATCCTGAAAAACAAGTTGTCAAGCCTCATGTTGGCATACTTCGATTTCATTGGCCATTAAACCTTCAAGATGCTAGCAAATGGGAAAAATTGATTAACCGGCGTGATTTTAAGGTCAAACTTTCAACGAAAGTGTGTTCTAATCATTTTAGATATCCCACCTACGAGGCATAAGAAAAAGAAGGGCAAACCTAGGATCCTGACCCATTGGGAAGAATTAATACTCACACTAGTTCGGACAAGAAAAGGGAAGAAAAGACAAGAAAAGAAAAATTATTAACTGTTTTAGCCACATATTCATTGCGATGCTTTTCAACGGTTTTTTGCCTTGTATAAAAACATTTCACTTTTTTTGCAGTCACAAGTAAATGACGCATTTCCTGTCAATTAGAATTTGTATGCTGACTTAATGTGGCTGTGTTTACAGCTTTAATTTCTTCTTGAGTAGCTTTTAAGCTATCCACAAAAAGTTGGGACATGCTATCAATCTGTCTGATTTTCTTCGGTAATGTCATGCTCTCCGGCAAACGTATCTGCTCTACCCTTAATGGTAAAGGGATACATGTCTGTTTCAAAATTGCCTTCAGAATCACTGTCACTAGTTTCAAACACTGTTGGCTCAGAATTGGTTTGCTCAGCCCTTAAATAGTACAGTATTCCAGAGTACTTATCAATTTTTTGAAGTTTTGCACCAAAAGTTGTGCACAGCTGCCCAACTAAAAATATCAATAGTTTCTGCCCAGCTACCATTTTTCGTACTTTTTCTAAGATGCTCGTTTACCGTCTTCTCGTTGAACAGATAAGCCTTGAACATTTCTGGGTAATCTGCTATCATTTCGTTGCACTTATCTCTGAAAGTCGGGTAATCTTCGTCGGTACTGCCACTAACAGCGAGAGCCATCGCTCGATAAAAACAATTCCCATCCCCGTTTAATTTACGTCTACCAGTCGGAATACCAGACATTTTCATGAATATTTATGATACTTAAACTAAATTTCGCTCAGAAAAGTTGAATATATGAATACTTATATATTTCACAGTATTCAAGAATGTTTGTTTGTCCCCTAGAGATCCCAAAATGCATTGCAAAAACGCTCAGAGACTTGGAAACGGCAACATACCCATTGATCCAAGGACTGATTCAATTCAAACGTTAGTCAGTTCCAGTGTTTCCACTCGCGAAAAAAAAGTTCCTTTTTTTATCGCTTGAAATTTCCTTCTTTTCCACAAAATTTCCTTCGAAAAATCGATAAATTCCCTTCTATTTTTTCCTTCCAGATTTCTATCAAAACTAACGAAGTTCCTAGTTCTCAACGTCTAGACTCCAACGTGAACATATTCTAAAAAAATCGCCAACAATACAGACTACAGTACTAAAAGTAGGGATTCAGGGAGGTTGGGGAAAAGGCTAGTTCCCAATCCCTTACTCTCGTGAATGCATTTTGATGAGGTCCCACAATGTTGGGTTTTTGGTTTTTATCAATTTTTTGGGAAACACGGAAAGTGTTCCTGTAGGTTAGGGAAAGACGATTTTCAGGCAATTGTACATAATGTAACCAGATCAACTCATAGGACAATATAAACTCATAAGTTATTACTATATCAAAGTTACATAATAATGAGTGGAGACTAGATTGCATTACTATAAATTCAAATGGTATACGTGTACATTATGTATTCTTCAGTCTTCATCCTCTGTGGTCTTTACTGACAGTTTTCCGCAGGTTACGTTGTCTTCAGTCATATGGTTCGTCAAGAAATTTCTTTCTCAAATCGTTAGCTGCCCCATCGGTAGCACTGGCTTTGATTTTAGACATGAGGTCCAAAGTCTGCTTTCTATGACGACATACTTCACCGTATCAAAAACTTAATAATATGATTATGTGAATCAGATCAGAAATCAGAACTCTAGTCAAAAATATATATTTTCGTGTAAAAGACTAAAAGGCATAAGCTGTCAAATTGTCAATTTCTAATTGATCGATTGTATTTGACTCATACTGCAATTGACTCATTGTGCAAGAGCGTGGGAAAAGTGCCTCGTACCCCGGCTCTTTACTCCTAAAGCCGAAAGAAAGTTTGGAAAGGTGGGTATATTGCAGTTTCGACAAATTCTGCCATTTATATTTTGTCATTTTCATGGGTAAAGTGTCTTATTTTCATGAATTATTAGCAAAAACATAAATTTCCTTCTCAATTCCTTCCCGAAGATCAAATTTTCTTCCAATTTCCTTCCAATTTCTTTCCAAAGTTCATTTCCTTCCAAATCTCCTTTTGGAAGGAAACTTCCTTCCAAGTGGAAGCACAGGTCAGTTCAGTGTTCATCCAAGCATTTGCCGAACTTGCTACAACGGCATGTCGTCTAAATTCCTTGTTTATTTCAGCTGTTTCACGCTTTGCGCCTTTGAACAAGACCATTGGCTTGAGCTTAGTACCGTCGGCTCGCAGCTAAACACACTGACACCTGGCTTTTTTCATGGCCAGTTGTTTTCATTGTGATACTTTTTTTGCCGATCGAATCAATTGTGGTTTCAGACACCATGTCGGAACAAACTGGTGTTTCGTCCATTGCTACTATTTGTGAAGGTTCATAATTGTTCTTTGCTGATAATCGTCTGACTTGCAGTACATACGATAGGAGTTTTCCAATAAGCCTGTCCGGGTCTTTTTGAGCAACCTATGTTTTTCTTCTAAGTGAGAGACCATTTCGTTGCATAAACCACGCAAGCCAACCGTCAGAGGTCAGCTTCTGCAATTTCTATACGGTTCATCGCACGTAAGTGATCTGAGCCTTTTTCTTGATAAGTTTTCTTGATACTCTTAGCCCTTGTGAACGGCGATTATGAATCCAGT
>JBAHVQ010232502.1:0-10140 GCA_036872915.1 Nanipora kamurai
TAACTACAGACGGAACCGTTTCGGCCTTTTGGGCCTCATCAGTGTAGTGCTGATGAGCAGGATGAAGGTAACTGCTACAGTCACTTTTGATGCCTCACGAATGTAGGACATCAAAGCCATTTGCCAGAGTGCTCAAACTGCAAGCAGTGAGCCTGCGCAATGCTTTTTAAATATATACCATATTTAAAAAGCGAGTACGAGCATTTTAAATAATTTCTAAACGAACTCTTTGATACACTAATTTTCTGAACCTCAATAATTTGACGAGAAAGTGAGCGAGATCTAGATTAGATATGTTGATTGGATCTGTTACTGTTATGATTTCTTTTTGTTTTCCTCATGAATTATTACTGAGGTTTAGAAGTATATAAAATAGCTGCACTGCTGAGCTATATTACAGCGAAACATGGAAGTCTGCAAATTGAACTATGTATATATTTTTAGATATTTATATTTATTTATATCTATTTATATCTATTTATATATATATATATTTATGGATATCTATACATATTTATACATATTTATGTATACCTATACGTGAACGTTTTGGTTTACGAAATGCAAGGAGGGCTCAATACCAAGCAGATAGAGCAAATAATATTATATTATTGTTATATTATTATATGTATACGTATACATATTTATACATATTTATTCAGTCGATTTTCTAATCAGCGGTTGCTTTGCGGGATAAGAAGAAATGTCCACTGTCTGGAGGTCTGCGCTGTATACAGAATTTTTTAATTTTAGGTATGAGACGAAATAAGGCCTAATTCAGATGCTTATATGCGAATTTCATTAAAGTGTGTTAAACGTTTGTCGCTATAAAGTAGCACAAACACATAAATAAGTTGAACACGATAATCTTGAACTTATTTTTTTATAACAATAATACTATGATGACCTCCGTTTCTATTGTTCCCGAGTGGAGATTTAATCCCTGAATTCCCTCAGCATGCATACTTTAACTAATTTCCCCTCATTTACATGCATGACCAAACATCAAATAATGCTTTCAAATTTAAGCATTGAACAACTAACGTAGTACAAGTGCTGGTACCGACCATGAGCAATACTACCATCCCGAAAAGAATTTCAAACAATATCAAGTAAATTTCGTCGGTCATCATGGTATTACAAACTAATACCATAAAATGCAGGGAAATGAGTAATTAAATGTCCCCTTAAACCTTGGGAGGTTAGTGAATTAACTTTTGTACGAAGGTTTTTTATATGGGGGCGGAAAAGTGTCCATTATGTGCAGGTGTTCACTGTCTGGTGGTTTGTTAATAAGGGTTTGGTAACACTGGGAATCGTCCGTTGTTTGGAGGTATCCACAGCACCGAGATTCTTTTGGAGAAAGCAATGGTACAGAAATGCCGTTCCCAACTTTAGTGTCGGTTGAAGTCAGTCGGCTGTGTGGAGGTTTCGCTTTTAGAGGTTCCACTGTATACATATATATATATATATATATACACTGTATATATCCACTGTATACACACACACATACAAACACGTATATATATATATTTGCTTATATGTGTTCACTTGTTGATGTGTATCAGTATACATATGTATATCAGTTTATAAATAATACTGGTAGAAGTTTTGTGTTACATATTAAAATATTTTAGGTCCTATAATTTTTGCAGCAAAACTATCTAACTTGGCAAGTCATTGCACTATCAAAGTGAGATTAAGGCGACTAGCGAACGTTCATCAAGCTTGTAACCTCAGAAAAACGATTTCTGAGCCCTGGACGGGAATCGAACCTGCAACCTTCTGATGACCAGTGAGACCCTCTAACCATTGAGCTACCAAGACTAAGACGGCGAGCTAGGGTGTAGGTTGGTCATATGTACCGCCTAAGCGGAAGTCACGATGCGATAATAATGATATTTATTATTAGTATTTCATTCATTATTATCATATCGTGACTTCCGCTTAGGCAGTACATATGACAAATCTGCACCTTAGCTCACCATCTGAGTCTTTATAGCTCAATGGTTGGAGCGTCTTACCGGTCATCAGAAGGTTGCGGCTAGATTCCCGTCTAGGGCTCAGAAATCGTATTTCTGAGATAACGAGCTTGACGAACGTTCACTAGTCGTTTGATATTTACCAAGCTCCCGCGTGATCCAAATTGGTATTCATCATTAGGTATATCCCTTTTTACTTAATTAATCTGCTACCTTCCGGGCAAGACATTTGTGGCACAAGAATATTTGTAATAAATAAAACACAACTGTTTGAAATATTCATTTTAGCTTTGTACATTTAAACTTCCGGCAAGGCACATCTGTTATCCGATCTTTCTTTTGAGCCACCAATATCAAAGTTACCCTTTCCTCTACACAGACATATTTACGAATATTCATATTCATCAGTCAATCCTTACTGAATTAAAAGAATTATTTTTCTACTTACTAACTAAAGAGTACAAGAACCTACCGTCAGATCGCTTTGCCTCTGTAATTACAAAGGATTCAGAAACTTATTATATTTTGACTGAATCCTTTACATACCTGAACAGCTCTTTCCATCACCAGTGAAGTCCGAACGACAAGTACATACGTGAGATATTTCAGTATCCTGACATATTGCATCTGAATGAGAAGGGTTGGAGTCACACTTGATCGCTAAAATAGTAATTGGACTACTAATTGGAGTAATTGGAGTAACTGGAGTAATAGTAATTGAATTAATAGTGATTGAACAAAATGAGTTTAGTTATAGTAGGAAGATCTGACATACCGAAAATCAGTTCACGTCGGATGTTATCAAGTCTTCACAAATGTTACCTTTTGTCAAGTCCCCCCCCCAATGTTAACTCAGACTTAATCTCCAAACATTATCTGAGATCTAGTCTCACCCAATGCTTTTTAAGATCAGGTCTGGGGCAATGTTATCTCAGACCAGGTCGCCAGTGATGTTACCCTCGTGCTTACTTCACGTAGGATTATGTTTGATTTAGTATTCCTTAAGAGCAAATGTCATGTGATGTTACCCAAGAACAGGATTCACATAAGATCAAGTCTTGTTCAGTGATTCCTGAGATTAAATATTCTAGTCTATGTTTAAAAAAGACCAGGTCTACCTTATACCAAGTCTCACTTGATGTTGCCTAATAACTGATCTCACGCAATGGTGTCAAAGTTCAACACTCCACCAATGTTATTTAAGTGCAGTTCTCGCCGATTGTAACCTAATTGTAACCTTAATGCACTCTTAAAGAGTGAGCTAAGGTGCAGGTTCGTCTGATATATACCAAACTCTCACATGCGGCAAATTTGTGTTCAGCATTCAATATTTCAGTCATTATTATCATATCGTGGCTTTCGCTTAGGCAGTACATATCACGAACCTGCGACTCAGCTCACCATCTGAGTCTTGGTAGCTCAATGGTTAGAGCGTCTCATCAATCATCAGAAGATTGCAGGTTCGACCGCCGTCTAGGGATTAGAAATCGTTTTTCTGAGATAACGAGCTTGATGAACGTTTGCTGGCCGCCTGATATATATTCCAAGCACCCACATGAACTACATTTGGATTCAGCATTAAGTAAAATGAGGTTAAGTTTGAATAGAATTTGTTGTGACGAAGATGATGCCAATCTCAGCTCATGATATATAATTTTTTTTTCTTTTTTCCTGTGTCAAGATAAAAGTTGGCTAAAAAGGATAAGTTGTGACAAAGAAAGCGAGTGGTATATTAGAGCAATCTCTGCCATAATAGGAATTATCTTAGGGTTTGGTTTTTTATATGGATTTCAATGGATACGTAGAAAGAAGGCGATAGCCAAACAGCAGCGTAAACAGCAAGTAGAAGAGAATCGAGTTCAAAGTGATCCAGCAATGTTGATGAGATCTCAACACGGGAATTGTCCGAATGTTGATACACCTCTTTATGACCAACCAGTGACATCCACAAGGTCTTCAGCCGATTGTCTCTATCAGGAACTACAAGTGGGCAGGTCAGACGAAGAAAATACCTATCAGAATTTACGTTTGACAACCAGAATGAAATCGGCACTGGAGTCGAGTGGTCAGCGGTAGATTAGGAAGAGCGATAGCACTATCACTATTATTGATTTCCATAATGAAGATAAGCTTTAGAAGTAAGCCTTCGATTGAGTTACATAGTTTGATAATTACAAGTAACATACCTAGAGATTGTGCGATTTTGAATATGTTTCATATACACCAGGTTAATTTTCGTCGTTAACTTTTGTAGAACTATACTCTTTACCAACACTGATTTCGATATCCAGAGATGATTCGAAATGGTTATGAGTACATGAGTCGTTTATATTTGACAGAGAAAATTCAAGATTGACGATACTTCAAGAAATATCGAACTTAAATATGGAAAACGCATCTCCAGAAACGTGTAAACCATTAAACAAAGCTTACCAAACAACAGCGAAACCACATGAAACCATTGTGAAAGCATTAATTCATTCGATTCGTACTCGATCAGATTTTGATTATCTCGCGGACAGAGTGTAGTACCATCAGTGATCGTTTTAACTCGAAGGGGAAAAAGTTGCTGATTTACTAACCTCTTTCACTGACTAATCAAGCTTGTTGAGTCGACCAAGAGAATAAGTGTTCGCTGCGCTTTGCCATTTTCCTCTACCGACTCTCTGTTTTATCGAACAATTTACCGAAAAATGAGAGTGTCGCACCCCTCTTCAAACGTCGCCCCCTGAGCAGACATTATTTTGTATAGTCAACCAGTCATAAGGACTCAGTACTTCGGCGTATACATCTAAGGGTATTAAACGCAATTCATATTCATCGTATTTTGCCTTCATCGTAAACGTTGAGAGAAAATAGATCTGGAATTGGGCGTTTGATTCTGTTAACTGATTGATGCATTTTGAAACTCAGTTCTATGACCGTATAATTTCTTCATCTAAATGTGGTTGTTAAGACGTTTCCACTTCCTTAAGCTTTAGTAGCCTATATTATAAATGCGTCACATTGGCTGGTCTACATGCAGACCGTTGAATAATTCTCGTTTATTACTAAGGAAAAAACCTTAAATAACTGCCGTCGTGGAGGTAAAAATTCTCTAAAGTTAACTGAGAATGTTTTCGAAAGTTTAAAAATTTCAAACTTCAATATATAATTACATCGAATTATATGACATAACATCAAGATTTTGAGGTATGAAATTTATGATATATTAATGTTATCTTATGTTAGATTTCATTAGATTTCCAGACACACAAAAACCCACTAGGTATCGAAATAATAAAACTGCCCGTGGAACCCAAACTTCCGTAAACGTTTGGCGGGGAATTTTCCGTCATATCCAAACACGGGTATTAACTAATCAGAGCTCCAATACGACACACGTTATTTTATTAAAGTGTATGCATATATGTTAGGTACATTACCCACTTCAGAAGAAGGGAGAGAAGGGATCACAGTCTAGCAGTGAGATATAAGGCTTTTGTTTCGGATGATGATCAGAAATGTTTATTCTCCCGCTAGGAAACGGCTTTGCTAAACGTCGTGTTGGAACTCTGAAGTTGTTCTCAATTCACCCCTTTAGCTTCCGGTGTAATCTCGTAGCCAGAGTTCTCAAGCTCTTTCGTCAGCGGGTGGTCACCTGGAGAAACTTTGTAGAATTTAAATGGCAAAAATGTATTGGCTGGTCATTGTAAAAATAGAAATTCTAGAGTTGTTTAATTAGTCCGAAAATCTTGAAGAAAATCCGCATTTTCGTGATTGGCTCGATTTCCCAACAGTTCTAGTTTGTGTGGGAGATTCGAAGTTATTAAATATTTTGCGGGTTGTTGCGATACAGAGAACTGATCTAAATGTCATTTCACTCTCCAGTCTCTCCAGGCGGCCACCCGCTGGCCAATGAACCCGAGAACTCTGGCTACAAGACTGCTTCGTAGATAAGTTGCCGATTTCAGACCAAGTTATGTTTTGAAAATTTATTATTCTAATGAGTACGCTTTGATGCGTATCTGAATATCATTAAATTTTAAAAGAACAGTCCTCCTGAGTAACTTTACATGATCTGAAATGGGTAAACAATCATCAAAGGTAAAGAGGTCTGGTGTGGCCGATTCGGTGTGACACCGGAACAAAGACTAAATTGTTCAACCAATTATCCAGTGTATTCACTCGGCCACATGACCTTTTAAGTCAACATTATACGGATTATCTCTTTACTTATGGAAATTATAACTACTTATACACCTCATGAAAATCGCGGAAGATCTTTAACGCTTCTAGTGGTATGTCGTGAACTACTTTTTACCTGGTTTATTCTCTCATCAAAGTTCAATCTGGTGGATTGTCAGCTTTGTAAGAGTAGGTAAGAAGAAGACAACGACTGATTTATCGTTGTGAAAGCAAGGCAACGACAGGATTGAGGAAGCGCACGAACTATGTTTGGGCAAGTTCATGAAATTGATATTTTTATGCTCAGCACTATGAACTCAGAAATCTCATTAGCTTGCTGAGTTTGATCATGTAAGAGTACTCTTGAAAGATAGTGTTGTTGTAGGTGTCTGATAAGTTTCTCTTGACCCGTGGTTTACTTCGGAGTCGAAATTGAAACCGCATGAACTCGCGTCCAGGATCATTCACCATCACCATACAAAAAGTGGTCTTTTACAAGATTAGTTGAAAGTTTTACATGATTATGTTCTTCCGGAAGATAGAACTCAACACGGGCAAGAAATTGGCTTATATAATTGAAAGTGTTATGAAATCGTTATGAAAATCCTAAGCAGCCGACAATCTGACGACGTCAATTGACGAAGGGTAATGTCGAAGCCTTATCTATTTTATTTTTTCTTGATTATTGGTTCGTATCTCCAGTTTCCAGATGTTTATTTATGGAATATGTTGTGTCTTGTTCGGTGAAATCTCGAAAGTGACCGACCCTATGATGGTTGACGCCTTTTGAAATAACCACTGACAAGATTTTGTAACTTGATAATCATTTATATAAACCAAACAATAATGTAATGTTGAGTTTTTGGGAAAAAAATAGTATAAATTGTTTTAACAAACACTAATAATACAAATTATTAAAACAAAAGAAATATATAGTGGTAGATCTACATATGGGGGCGCGCAGCGCCCCCCTTTGCAAATCTAGACATTAAATATTCAGACTTCTAAGTGGATCAAGTCCATCATTCGGATACACGATGAAAGTTTAGAATATGCGTGACGCGATGCTTGAATTGTCAGAACCCGCATTCCAGCATCACAAGAATATTCTGAACTTTTTCGCATATCCAAATGATGGACTTAATCCACTTAAAATCAATATCTGGCAAAGAAAATTCCAAAACAATCGAAAATCAGGTACTCTATAGTCATGGAACGAGCTGAGTTGAGTTTGATTCAAGACGAAAAAGATTAGGTGACTCCAAAAAGTATAGCAGCGGAGCCCTCCCCTGTCGGTATATTCTACATGCGCCACTGAGATGAACGTTAAAAGTAACATCTCGCAACAACTTTTCACAGTATATTGTTTGTTAATTACGATTCCTCTTCGATGACCTGTCCTTTATCATAAAAGAAACATCCTCTGTATCTGACAAACAAACAACTTAATAGACCTCATTCATAATGGATACCGAATAAAATCAGTTTTTTATGTGTATCTTGCTAAGCCTTTCTCGCTACATTTCATGTAGTGTCTGCAATTCAAAAGAATCTTTGCCTCACTCACTGAGTCTATTAAGTCAAATTTAGATAAACATATGAGAATATTTAAAATGGTGGTCGTTATAACAATGAGGTCTATTCCACGAATAAGTATGACATTTACTCCAAAGCACTCATCGTGTCGCATCTGTCAAGTTGTACTTGACACATTACAAACAACGTAATGCAATTAGAAGTAAAATACGGATTCCTACATAGTGACCGATACCAAAATTAGCAACGCCAAAGTTACCTCTAGCGGAAAGTAACCGCCCCCCCTCGAAGGTAACTAATTCCGACAGAGCTACCCCGGCTACTTTCGAGATTCTAGGGTATTCTGTCTTGTGGTTACGTCTTCTTCATACTCGCGAACGCCGTTTTATTGTGTTTTCATGACCTGTTGATAAGGTGATAATAGACCAACTATCGTGAAAAGATGAAAATCGAAACTTTTAAAAACGAGTTTTTTTTGCCATGGCGCCAGGTAATTGACAGGAAACATTTAAAAAATGAGGGAATTTTGAGTTTGCATAACACTAACTTCCCTTGAAACTTACCCATCGTCCTCACGGATGCGCTGTAACACAACGAAAACATTTGTTACCTTTCTATACCACTCATAGAATGGGATAAAGAACTGTACACGCCAGTGCTTTCAATCAATAAAATATCTGCTGATGATTCATTCCAATAATACTATGATCACCTTTGTTTCTACCTTTTTAAAGGAGAATTTAATCTCTGAAGTCCCTTAGTACAGAGGGAAATTTCTCATTTTCTTCTCATTAGTATGTATAGTCGTACATCATTACCTCACTACAATCCGTAAGCCAGGATATGCATGCCCCAAACCTAGTTCAAGGTATTAAGCACACTGTAAGTTCGACGTGGTTACAAACGTCGAACATACCATGTGCCGAACCTAACACAAACAATCAGGAAAGGTCTCGACACAAAATATGCTATATAATATTAATTAAAAGAAAAATTGTGCCTAGTAAAATTGATTTTTATGTAGTGAAACAATATTAAGCGTTAAATTTCACTATCCATCGTCCGGTGGCATTTAGTCGATCGGCGTTGATGGTGACTAACTTCTGACCTTCAATTACGGTAGTCATCTACAGAGCACGTCCAGTGTAAGATCGATTGGACTCGGATATGCTCAGGTACAGTTGAAAAGTCGTTACATAGTCATAACACCAGGTACCTCATAAATGTTAATCTGATACAACTCTACTTACGCATCATTCTGGCATATCCTTGTAGCAATCTAAACCATATCGTTACGTCGATTTAATTTTAAACAATATTCAGCTTAAAAGTTTAATCACGTTGGCAGCCTGTGTTGTTAAGTTTATTTGATTAGCAATTTACATCAACGTAATTCTCACGCCATAGGTTGCTTCATCAAACAACCAGAATAAGCATATCTACTGTTCTTAACAACTGAATTGCGATTAAGGAACTAGAAGAGAGATTACTATAAAGAGCAAAGCTATGAAGGATGTTACACTATACAGGTATTATTGTCACACTGAAATTGCACAGTATATCATTTCATCAATCAAATTACCAATGAACGTATCCACTGTATGTTCGTGTTTTATCTCAAACTGAAATTCAAGTAATTATCACATTTCCTATACCTAGGTAAGATTCGCATTGCTTTAACTTCATCATTTTTTTTTGTTTTCAGCATTGTCATGATGATCCCTTTAAGTTGTTCCAAAATTTCTTTAATTTTGTTACTATTTCTTATACATGTTATCCCTACAGGTAACTTACATACTTTCACAATTGTTTCAAATTCCTATTCCCAAACGGAAAAAATTACAATTGAAGCATGTGACTTGTTTGTTAATGGATGGATTCCATCATTTAATTCACAATCGTTCTGCAATTATTCGACCTTTACGAATGAAATGTTCACCATAAAGTTTAGACCAAGAAAAAGAATGGTTAGAGATGTCGAATTTCAACACGCATCGTGGAAAACAAGTGTACCGTTACAACACGAAAGGAGTTAGATACCTAAAAAAATATCTCAACCATTTATTTCTTATACTAGATTTTACGGACGTTTTTAAACTTCTATAAGATCTAGTTTTATTTATTTGTTTGTTTGGTTGTTTATTTTCTTGTTCGCTTGTTTATTTGTTGGCTTGTTTATTTGTTTCTTGATATCTTTGTTGTATGATTTATGTACATGACATATTTTTTTAGTGTTCGATGAATATTTTGGTAGATAAATATAAGAACAGTCATCCGTTAGACATCTATATTATATCTATTATTTTATGTATTTTTTATATTTGATATTTTATCTATTATTTTATAAATTTATTCAGATCAAAGATATGCCGAATTTAAAGCGGAAAAGGTATCTCCTAACTGGACATTTGTAGCTCGTGGACAACCACTGAGGCTCAACGTTACACTTAATTCT
>JBAHVQ010232513.1:0-10140 GCA_036872915.1 Nanipora kamurai
AGTAAGTAGTTAGTAGATGTTTGTAGTAAGTAGTAAGTAGTAAGTAGTAGCAAGTAGTAGTAAGTAATAAGTAGTATGTAGCAGTTACAGCAACACCGACATCTACAATTGTACCTGTGCCTGCCTCAAAACTTAAAACCAACTCGCAACCAAACTTGGAACCTGGCAATCGAATCAATCTCATGTTTTGTCGTGTGTTCGAGCGTTTGTTTGTAGGTGCTTGAAAGTTGTGTCCACAGATAGTGGACACCTGTACACTGCGAACCGGACTTGATGCAACAGTGCAGTTCCAAGAAAGATCCCAAATCCTTGCTGCATTGCTGCACTGGGAATGTGCTTTGAATTAACGGCTGTTTGACTGAAGACAAATGAGTCGACAGCAGAGGTTCCTGAAAGCACATGAACTATTTAATGACTCTAATGACTGACACAACATGGTTTGGTGACAGATTAAGAGTATCAACAGTATTAATATATTATAAAAACTAAACATGTAGCCGTTGTGGAATGTCCTACCTACTGACTGATCTAATGGCCTCAGGGCTACAGAATTACAAACGACAGAATGATCAGGAGCGAGTAATCTACAAATGACACAATGACATGAGTCATGTCATGTGTGATGTATAGTATATAGTCTATAGTATATATTTGTCTTGAGGCCAAATGAACACACAAAGCATTACGGGATGGACTTATATTGCACCAGTCCACTGCCAACTGAGTGCACACCAACCCAAACGAGACAGTCCTACATCCTACATGTCCGGCAAAGCTCAAGCACTGCAGCATTGAACCAAACACAAACTCAAAAAGGAAGTCGAAGAGGCCAGGCGGCCAGGACTAGAATGAGATAACTCCATAACAGTAACACCATAACAGTAACACCGATCAACCAATAATAATAACACTGAACATTGAACACTGTGCTTTATAACGCTGTTACAAACGGGCTTTTGATTTATGCAATGAGCTTCGGACAACAATGACTTGCCTTGAGTTGGCTTTCAGCTTCAACTTCTGAGAATTCAACACATGGCGGTACACAAGCCTCAAGATTGCAGGGTCTATTCTCACCTGGAGAATGGCGAACAGCAAAACCACACCGATGACTTGGCAATGCATGGCATTGCCAGCCATGTGGCAATAAGCACTTCTAGGTCCACATGGAGTGGAATCCACTCCGACAGCCGAAAGATGCGATCGATTGGAGAAGCTGCAGCACGGGACACCAAAGCTGAAGCGTTCATGCACCGGAAAGCCCTGCACAGTCAGCAGCTCCCCTGTAGTCAGCCACCGCTGATGTGGGATACTGTATAGGATGCTGCAAGAACTGATAAGGGTGTGCATTACCTTGGGTGTGCAGGTGTGCATTAACATTACGGTTTCTCTGACGCAAAACTACTTACAAGTCGAGTCTACAAGTACTGTAAGTATTATGTTTGCATCAGGTCAGTCAGTTTGAGCACCACCTTACTTAAAGTACAAGTTGCTGAATTCTGCGAAGACATTGGCATCACAGATGGATCCTGATTCAGACTGCAGACCTCTTGAGGCCTTGACTGTCTGTAGCCAGAAAGAAACTCAGTCTCGCTGTCGTTCAGGCAACGCTCAAAGACATTTTCCATACTCCGTGTAGGAATTCCATCGTCGTGACACCAATGGGATGAAGGCCGAGAGGATGCCCACTTGAGATCTTCATTCAGGATATCATCGCTTGTCCTAAGTTTAAGTCCCGGTCCCGGTGACAGCATTCGCTACTGCAAGATTGTGAGTAGAGTAGTGCTGTATATGACTGTATGACTGTATGTATGACTCTCCAGTGCATGTATAGTAAAGTAAGTCTCAATGATTTGACATGATCTGATATGATTGTGATAATCATAATGATATGGCATTCTGGCATTCTGACAATAATATATAACTCTAATTTTGCAAAAGCAACAGTTCTGGCAGCAACCAAGCCACTCCCAAAGAAACATATGCCATCCGTCGCCAGTTGCCATGCGATTAAACAAAGACGCCCAAGAGTCAAGCAAGCTTCTGAATCCAAGTGTTTTCGCCCTGTGCCTTCCCCTGAGTCGCTTGAACTCTTGGTAGAAGCGTCGAGTCAAGTACCAAACATTACCAATTACTGAATATCTAGACTTGACTTCAACAAGAATTCAAGAAGAGCAAAAAAGATCCATCAAAGTCAAAGCTAGTGAACTAGTGAACCAACATGAGTTGCTTCCTGTGCTGAACAACTCAGCAACTGAGGTTATGACACAACATATTGACGGTTCCTGTTGACAGGCCAGCCAAATTGCAGAGGATTCAAAGTGGCTCGAGTGAACTCATACATTGGAAGAAGCCCAAGCAAATGTGAGACAGGAAAATCTTTGACATTTTCCATGACCAAAAGTGGCTCTTGGACTGTTCCACGCTGGGCACACCAACAAAGGAAGTGGCCAAACGACATAGATTGCTCACCCTCGCCAAGACCAACTGGAGAAAATGCAATGCATGGAGGTCCGGCCACATGTATCATAGAGGCATCCTCTGCTATACTGCAACACTTGTTGTGCACTACGCAATGCGCTGACCTTGGTCCCAGGTTCAGGACTCAATGACCAATACCACATATTTGCTGGTTGTATATTGTTTGAATTGTGGTGTATGTTTTTTTTAACCTACTATACTATATGCGAATCGACTCCAAGTCGACGGTGCAATGCACGCAATCTGGAGCAACTGCAAACATTTATTGCGGCATTGCATGCATCATATGAGATTTCATTCAACTCAACTCAATTGAACTGATCAAATAAGCATCATACGGTTGAACAACCTTTGATGGATCATCTCGAACCAATGGAAGCAAGATAGTGCTAAGCTTTCCCTGTCTGTGCAGCTCATGAAAGATGGGTCGCATAGTAGGCGTAAGGAAACCTTCAATGTTGCCAAACACACAGCCCGGGTTGGAAGGATGTGATCTCAGCTCCCACTGGGCATACTCGTCCCACTCAATCGCATAGCTGTGTCTGGGCAAACGGACTTCCTTGTTGCTCCAATGATGTAGAAAGGCATGCACCTGGTGAATAGATGTCCCTGGTGCGTCTATGCCTGCAAATGCAGTCGACATTGTGCAACAGGGCAACTTCTCAATGAGAGCACAAATGGACACCTCTTCGGCTGTCATGCCAGAAATGTTCCAGGCTGACTCGTTCATAAGAATATCTAAAGAAGAATCATCATAAAGTGATTGCTCCTGCGAGTAGCGCTGGACCACATACTCAGGCCATCCTAGTTGATCATTGATCAACTATTCGGTTCAACCACAAAGAGACAAAGAGCCAAAGACTCCAACATTATCAAAGCACTGCAAAAGTACAAAAAGAACAATGTGACAGTACCCCTTACTCGTGATCGCCAAATGTCACCACAGCATTGAATCAATTAACTAATTTACCCACACCCACAGCAACAACAGACTTTCCCGGCCCAACAAATAGGCAAAGTGTCTGAAGGCATCATCCAAGCTTGCCACCGCAGACATAGCCGATGTTGTACTAACTGGAACCGCAGTGGCAACGGACTTTGAAGTCTCCAAAGACTCCAAAGACAAAGCATCGCTGACTTCTGGCTCATCAGGACCATCTGGCTTATCAGGACCATCTGGCTCATCAGGATCATCAGGCTGTTCCTGCCATGGTGACCAACAAAAAAATAATTAGTGTTCATTTGGGATTGTGTCTGCGCCTGTTTTTGCTTGTAGTTGAATTAAAATTGTAATTACTATCAAAGGAATGTACTAGACTAGACTCAGACTGGAGACTCCAGACTCTAGACCGTCCTGGAATGTCGAAACCTTTGCCGCTGCAGAAACATCTTGAGCAACAGCGTCAGTGCTCCCAGTGCTCCCAGCAATCGGAGAGCTGTCCGCGTCTAGTTCCACGGGCACTGGATCTTCTCCAGCAGTCTGATCAGCCACACAGTCGGGCATTTCCAGCTTTGCGGCCACCACATGTTCAGAAGCATGATCGGGCCCAGCCGTGGACTCAGACTTGAAAGTATGGCCGTTTTCATCAATTGAATCATTTGGCTTGGCAGCATGTTCCTTGCAATCAAACAAGCAGTAGGTGTGTAACAGTGCAGTGTCAACTGTCACACCAAAGAACTTGGGAGCTTCAGAGCTTAGGCTTAGGACTCAGACTCAGATTGTTGTCCTTTGCATTAGTATCGTTTTTGATCCCAATGAGTTTGACAAACCTACACTTCCACAATGATTTTGATTATGTATTGCTATTAACAAAAACATCCAATCAGTGTCCAAGAGTCTGTCTGGAGTTCAGCTGCTTGTTCAGCAGTGGCAGTGTTCATGTCCTCGTGGTAGCTATCAGAGTCACCAGCATCGTTGCTAGTGCGAGCTCGTTTTGATGGTCTGGCGCTGTCACCCTCAGTTGCATCAACCTCAACAGACTCAACAGCCTCTTCATGTGTTGTTGAAGAAGTAGTAGTCACCCAAGAGTTGAGGTTCCCAAAGTTGCTGAGAGGAATGTTGTGAAACGCCCACCCCAAACGGAAGTTGCACTTGTAATCCAATGGAATTGCTGTCCGCTTCAATGACACATGTGTGAGCACGAAAGCATGAAGGCTGGAGGTATCAGACGCACAGCACAAAGTTCTGATCTCTCGCTCAGTAATCGTAACATTGTGAGCAGCAACAAAGGTGCTCAAAAAGGATTGTTTCCGCCTTCCATCAAAGATTGTGAACATAGTCTGCAACTTGCATGTTCCAACACAGGAGTATTTCCCCTTCGATGGAGACACAGCCAAAGCAATGGTGGAATCTTGTGTGACACGTTTGGGTGGTAGAACGGTCCTGCGCTTGCAAATAGAAACAAACTCACTATCAGCAGCCAGCAGCAGTTGACTGGTGAATAAACCAAAGTTAACACTAACCCAACCAACACTATCTAACACAAATATACAAACAGCTTTTGTTATATCAGTCCTGTAGAGGATAAATCGCTTGCGGTTATCCATCTTCTCATTCACATACTTTGTCAGTTCACGTGGATCCCAATCTGCTAGGCACAAGATATTGTAGACTGTCTCACTCTTGATAGGAGTCGACATGGCGACAGGCAACTCACCCATGAACCACCCGTCACCCTTGATCGCAGAAAAAACGCACACATACACCAGTCAATTTCAGTCTTTCACACCAGTGCCATATCCTACAATTGATAGCTGCAAGCAAATTCCGTCAATTGACAGCTATATTATTGATGCATATGGTGCTCGCACCAATACAATTCCAATTTTGTTTTGTTCACATCAAAACAATCCCAGCGCAGTTGCACCTCGAATTCACAAATGTTGCCAATGTGGATAGTGGCCTCAGAGTAGATACATCACAAAGTGCATCAATCCAAATCTATCAGCACACATACATACACTCACAACAAACAACGTCCGGACCCACCCACACACAACCACCAGACCTCCGGACCATTCACCACACCTCCGGACCCTGTCCTAAGACCTCACCCAAGACCTCCGGACCCTCACCCAAGACCTCCGGCAGACCTCCGGACCCTCACCTAAGACGTCCGGCAATGGGCAGACCTCCGGACCCTAACCCAAGATGTTTGGTAAGCTATTCAACATTCAACCCAAATGTCTAGTGTCATTTTAAAGATTACATATTTAGTTCACTGGCGCACTCAATTAAATGATATAATGCAACACATCAAAGCCAATATCATCTAAATTAAATGCAACAAAACACAAACAACACATCAAAACACCTTCAAGGTGAATCAAATTTAACCTGATGACCTGATGTATTGATCATACTCTATTTTCACGTTGCTATTGCATTTGCTTTTGAATATGTAGACATCAACCACATATTAGATACTTGCTATTGGCTCGTAGACTCATACAACATCATACAACATTGATACATTTACGATCAAAGACTCAGTCTCCTGCAGGTGAACGATTATCTTGATTGCAACGTAGCCACACCGCAGACCTAGGACTACATTGACACACGATGATCGATTGATTGCTCACTAGCTAGGTCGCTACCCCTACAACTCACTCTTTGCTAGCCTTTGCAAATCCAGTTAGTATTTCCGGACTAGTCCTTCGCACATTCACAAATCAACTCTTAATTCCATCATCCAATGTTGATTGAATGATATATTCCAAATGATAGTCACATGTCAATGACTTCATCAGAAGACATGAGACAATTCCAAAATACAGCCCAACAAACTGACTACTGCATCTCAGGAGATGGTTGCCAGAATGCCTCTGGTGGTGTAAAGGGTGCTGGAAATGAAGTCATGGGATTGAACTGCGTAGGCTGCAACGGACGTGGTGGTGTCACCGGAACAAGATTGCCATTGTCATCGATCAAAGGATGCGTGAAATGATCAGTCACCGGAACAGGATTGCCATTGTCATCGATCAAAGGATGCGTGAAATGATCAGTCACCGGAACAGGATTGCCATTGTCATCATCGATCAAAGGATGCGTGAAATGATCAGGCTCCAACTCAGTCTCAGACTCCGATGATTCGACCAAGCTTTCAAATTCAAATTCACATTCATCCTCATCCTCATCCGCCGGATCCGCCTCGACCTGAATTCGAATCTGTGATGCCTGCGTGTCCACAGCCACTTCTGAAGTTGCTGTGTATTGCACGTTTGGCGCGCCGTCCAGGTCAAAATCAAAGTGATGCATCATCTCAACGTCAATGTCGTTCGCTTCTGACTCCATCTGGACTACATCGTTGGTCGATCTTGATGAATCATCAGAGTCAGAGTCAGACTCAGACCAGGAAGACTCAGAAAGGTCAGGAGCTGAAGCTCCATTGACTCCATTGGAATCTGATGTTGAATCATTCAACCCAACAGTAGCATTCGCTGACTCCATGAGGTCAAAGAGTGACGTGTCATCGTCCACAACAAAGTCGACCCTGCAAGCAACCATGGGACCATGGTGATGGTGACGAATGCTAGCCATACTCAATCCACACCACACAGTCAGTCACAAATGTTGAGCCCAAAATCTTTTGCACTCACGAGAATCAGCATATCGCCAAACGCTTCACAAACACAAAAAGGCTTTGTTTGGAAAACTTATTCACTGATGTCCTTAACTGTTAACATAATTGTGTCTTTTGTGTGTCACGACACGACCCTTCCGTACCTTCCAAGCATATTGCTTCTAGTTACAGCTTCCAACAAAAGCACTATACAAAGCTATGGCTATGGCTATTTCAATGTTGCTCTCCCTGCTGATGTAGCTCATCTAAGGTCGTAGCAAGGCAAGGTACACTTGATGTCCATGGTCCACGACGTTCAATGCATCCGTGGTAGGTCCAGCCTGAGAGGAGTCATTCACGACGCTGTAGTCTAGATCAAGGAGACTTCAAGATTCAAAACTATATTAATTTAGTTAGTCTGAAGTCTAAAGTCAGAAGTCTGTTTGATGGTTGGTTCCTTCTTGGAAGACTGCTCCACACATGATATGTTTGTACACATGCACTTCAAACAATCAATATGATGTTCAATGTTGTATACTGCACTGCACACGCCACACTGCGGATTTGCAGACTTGTTGTAGCTACTCACACAATGATGCCACTGGCTCAACTGTTTCCGCAACAAATGACATCATGATCAACCTGCTGTCCTATTGGCCCATTGGTCTTGTTGCAGTCTATCACCCCTAGGCCCTAGGCTTTGAGCTGTGGGCCCCGGTACCGCTCATCGCCGTCACCATTCACCAGGCAGCCTCAGCACAGATCTGGCAATCTTCAGCTCTGTCTCTTTACAACTTATCTGAATCAATTCAATTGAGACCACCTGAACTCGTGTAATTGATGACAAGTTAAGTTCATAGTAAAACCCATGGGACCCATAGGCCTCAACTCATGTGTTTCTCGGCATGTGTCACTTCAAATCAAGAACGGTCTCTTATCGTCTCTTACCAAACAATTCAGAATCAAGATGATAAAGTTTATTGGAGCGGAGTTTGTTGACAACTAACGAAAACAACCATGATGTCAAGATCGACATATTCTACGTCTACTGGTGACTGTGGTTGCCTACACAGCAACTTCTGAACTATTGAAGTTCATTGTTTATTGAGTTTACCGGGTTTGGTAAAGTGGTGAATGTAATAGACATATGTGACAAGTCGCTTTGCCAACCACCTCTGACACAATGAGCATACCATCCCAGTCTGTGTCAGCCACTCTTTGGCTGCGCTCCTGAGCTTTGCAAGTATGCTGCGAACCAGAATCAACATGTGTAAGTATTGAAGACTAAAGACATAATATATTTTGTACAAGCAAGAATCAGGTGGCCAGGGGGGGAGCACAAACTCGAACTCTTGATCTAGAAGTCTACAATGGTAGGCCCCCATAGGCTGCAGTTGTTGCAGTGGTTTCATTCTGAATTCTATTCAATTCAATATGATTTTATGTTTTTCTTGTTTTAACTACATGTGTATTTTTTATTCGTCCAATGTACATATATGAGCAGCATCCTTATGATAATCCATGTGGCCTTACAATTATAATCCTTGCTGTCTGTCTTATACCTTTGTACATTAGTAGTCTAGTTATTGTGTGGTCAAAACGAGTCCTTCCTGTTGAGCCAATGTCCAGAAACTCTTTGAAACTATTGTATCAAGTTTTGAAATATTCGTATGACCATAAATATCCTGTGAGACGTAGTGCTTTATCATACTGGGAGAATGACATACCTTCTCGTATTGATTTGGGTAAAGACAAATATGGTGGACCATTCACATACGAACAAGTAGAGGATGTCAAGACTTTCTTTAGGCTATTACTGTTAATGGCATCATTATTTGGTTTCTTCTTATTGGGTGATGGAATTTCTTTAAGTAAGTACTTAATACAACATAATGGCTGTCCACCTTTGATTCCTTTCTTTATAGCCTACCTTAATCCACAGCACCTTACCCTATTAACAGTGTTGATAGGTATTCCATTGTTTCGTTGTTCAAGGAGAGTTCTCCTGCGTTATATTCCCAGTTTACTATCACGATTATGGATTGGACTGTATGTAGCTTTGATTGCAGTGGCATTACAGACATTACTGAGTTTATTGATTAATGACACTACAAATACCTTAGACTATCGATTGGAATGTTCATATGTTAATCATTCTTCCCCGGTAGAATGTGGTTTGATTTATGAGAATAGCGTAATTGGCTCCAGGAATAATTGTACTGACTATTTTTATCCTAACCTTGTGAATCCTGATAATACTGTTTATGTTTTTATTGCTCCCCTCATTCTGTATGGGGTATCTTATCTACTGGTATTCGTGACAATGCTAGAGTTTATCTGTGCTCAAGCTCCTAATTCAATGAAGGGTCTGCTAATAGGATTATGGTACTCCATGTTATCAATCAAGTACTTGATCATCTATAATCTGGATGTCTACCTACTGGATACCATATCGTGGTATATATACAACTTGGGTAAAGGTGTTGGGATCTTTGTATCGATTATCCTGTTCTCGTTAGCATGTAAACGCTATCGCTATCGGGAAAAGAACGAGGTAGTTAATTACCAGAATATAATAGAGGAACAGTACGAGAGAGAGCTGTTAATGAATGAAACTAGTAATGATGAGTGTTATGATTCAATGGATTCAACTTAATAATTCTTCTTGAATGTATTTGCATGTACATACGTTGTTCTCCTAAATACATGTATATAGTGTGTTACTATGTTCATGCTCTTTAAGCACCATAAATATTGTTTGTCCTTAATTTGCTGGTACAGTACATGTGTTTTGTTTACCCCAGTTTGCTATGCTCAAAAGAATTAAGGAAATCAATTGGCTGTGCAATTGTTCTGGAAACGATCGCCGCATCACAGAGGTCTGATGGGATCAAAACTTCCCATTCACCGAACAAAAAGAAGAGAAGAGATGGGAAGGTTCAAACCTCAGCCAGGCCACTGTCTTCTGAACAGCAATTGCTTCCATGTCGTGAAGGATGACCAAAGGCTTGTGCCACTGTGATGCCTTTTCCTGAGGCCAAGAGATCAGAACATGTTGTAAGCAACCAATGGGAACTTTGAACCTTAGCTTCTA
>JBAHVQ010232524.1:0-10139 GCA_036872915.1 Nanipora kamurai
GGACCTACTATTTTTACCCAAAAGAGAGTTAATCAAGGACCAGCTTTCCTTCAAATCGGCAGTCTTGGCACAATCATCAATTTTTTGGCAATAAAATTTTGATTTTGTTTTTCGCATTTTAATATTTAATTTGATTGGCATAACTTCAGAGTGTTGCACAGGCGGATTAAGGGTACTATGGGCCTCTGGCGGTTTTTCTTATTGGCCCTCCCTGGGACCTCGAACATTATAAAAATTTTAAAAAAGTTACTTCGGAGGGCCCCCTCTAGGACCCGCAAATCCGCGGGCCCCTGGCTGTAGCCCAATCGGCTTCTGGAGTGTCGTGGTTGGTGGTTTTCTACGTTTCTATGTGCGAGAGTGTCCTCTTACCCAAATGACCAAACAAATAATAAGCACGCATTGAAGAGAAAATGCCAATAAACCAAGATATAAAGTTGTAGGACATCATTTAATTTTGTCAACGGATATTTTAGCGTTGCGTTTCAAACTTATTTACCATTTCAGCCCTTAAGCTTCGATGCCTGTTTGATTGTTATTGTCAAACTCATTAACAGTTCATGAGAATTTTCATTAATTTAATATAATACATATATATTAAATTAATGAATTTTCACGTTCGTGAGATACTCCAAAGAAATGAAAGTTTAATCAATAGCTGTAAATCGGATACAGCATCGTCCTGATTTGCATGAACTTTTTCCTCAATTTACCAAGCTAAAATCACTTCAACTTGAAAAATAGTTAAAACATGGCTATTTACATGCGCCCGTTTGGTAAGTGAGATAAACCATTCGTATCCAATCTCTATATGATTTACTACGGCTCGCTTCCAGCTTGCTCAACCTCGTACCCAGACTCTTTACTCTGGCGGACCTCCCAGTAAAGTATCTGGGTTCAAGGTTGCAGCTCGCCTTGTAAATCAGATACTGTTTTGGAATTTCATATCATTTGTTGGTTTTATCCCTCCCCTAATAGGAACAGAAAAAGAGACTGGACCCAAACGGTCGGGTCGAAGAAATTGTAGCGCGGTCAAGAGATTTCTGTTCTTCAGTTTTGTTATACTGTATTGCATCTTTCATTAAACGCTAGTATTTTAAAGCGACGATTTTACCCGTAAAAGTGAGATTAATCTGTTAAATCCTGGACGGTTCTATACGAGAACATATACAGATCGTGTTTCATCTGTTATTTAAATCTTAAAAAAAAATACATTTCAACAGAGTAAGGCAATAAAAGCTAGCGGATTCTCACCAAGACCCAACTACTTATTACCTTTTTTTATGCTAGGGAATAAAACAATGGATGAGTTGATTCAAAATAGTTTAGAATGCTTTTAATGAAATGATCCACGGATTACTTTCCTTATCCTGGAGCTTCTGTCGATTGTCGTTCAGCTGGTAATCAGGAAAACTAGGAGTAAAGATTGGTAATTAATAAAACACAATGGGCTTCGGCCACCGTATTCTATGTCACATGCTAAGCTTTCTTCGTTGACTTATATGTATAACTGAACTGTGGGATCAGGCAAAAAAACTGTTCCCAACATATAGAAGGTTAAATAAAACTAATGGAAGCATTGAGGCCAAAAGCATTTGACCAGTTGAACGCCATTATATTTAAGACAAATCTCGACTGATAACATAGGCGACGCGAGGAAAGGTGGGTAGAGGGTCGTGGCCCACGACGTAAATGTTACTGAGGCCTGGCCCTCTATCTCAAACCAGTTTTATGTTGCTCTAAGTCCATTAAATCTGTTGAAAAATTAAATGATTGCTTTATATTCGGGATTATTAAGGATCAACTTATTTAACAGACTTCGACAACAATCGTTTCAACAACCACGGCATTCTTCGGGTGATATCAAATAATATTTTCTTAGTGAGAGAGAAAATCCCAAGGGCTTTTTTGCCCCTGCCTCAAATAGTTTAACTTTAGCAACCTCACTAACTGATGCCTTTTAGAAATGATCAACTTCAGCTTCAAAGACGATCAAGGATACATTTTTCATTTGATTTGATCTAATGGGATTTGCAACAAGTACAGTTACAAAATAAAAAGTTACATATAATATCCACATGGCGAGGAAGCCCAAATAGAAACCTTGGGGCTTTTGAGCCTATGGGCATCCTGAACATAAATAGCATACATGGACGGTAGATAGTAACAGCAGACGGAATATATGATACAGTAGTCAAACAAAGTGCTAATTGTCAAACGTAATGCTACAGACAGGAGACAAAATAATTTTTAAGTCGGATCTGAAACGAGAGAATAGTTGGAATGCTACGGATTTTAGTGCTGGGGAAATTAAAAAAAATTCGTGAAATTCATGATCAATAGAAAACTGTCTTGTCTTAGTTCTGCAAAGTGGAATGTAAAGTGGACCAAACCTACGTAAATTTCGAGAACAAAACATAAGAAAATATAAACCAGCCCGGATTGAAGAAATACATATATTTAAATTTTAGAATGATTTGAGTTTTAAATAAAGGAGAGGTGTGCACATCAGTTATTTTCTTACTAATAATTGTAATTGCTCTTTTTTTGAGCAAAAGAAGGCCATTGACTCCATCAATGCCAAATCTCGACCTTTGATAAGTAATATCGTCTGGCGTTAGTCAGAGTAAAACAGTATACGTTGAACTCCAAACCGTAACACAGTATTGCAAGTATGATTATCTAAGTGCGAAGTACAGGGTACCAGTACTGGGCATGAGAAATAAACTTGATTTATATTTAATACATATTGATTTTGAAATTTTACTGGCAACATGAACAATATGTATTTTCCAAGACAACTGTTCATCGAGAATTACTCCTAAGAATATAACCTTCTCTAACACGATCAAATATATTGCCTATTTGCCCACGGTTTAAAAATCATTTAATTAGATTTTTTTTTCGTTGATAGATAACTTATTCCCAAAAACCATTTGGAAAACTTATACGAATCGGTGTTAATTGTATTCATCAATTCGGAGAAATCATTATGGGAAGAAAAACAAATTGGTGTCATTAGCAAATAAAACTAAAGACTTAAAAAAAAACTGTGAATATCATCGATATATATGAAGAAAAATAATGGTCGGAGGACTGACCGTGCCTGGAGGAACTCCACACTTAATTCCTTCCCTTTCACCGAGGAATTTTATAATTTTACTCCGACTAAACCCCAGACGATATTACTTATCAAACGGAGAGGTGTGGCAGTTAAGAAATTAATATTGTTAAGTGAAGAATAAGTGATGTGTATTTCAACATGCTGTATCTCTAAATTCAACAGACTGTATCTATACCTTCTTTAAACACTGACGTAAAAATGAAAAAGATATCTACATGTTCGTGAATCATATACTAGTCTAACATTGCTGTAATTGACGTAATTGCATTGATAGATAATGACCTGCACACACATTGTTGTAATAGGAGTGAATAGTTATGTTGATAGATATTGACCAGTAAAAGGGAAATATATAAAGGTATTCAGAAATGATAATAGAGACAGACTTAAACTAGATCTCAAGGTGTTCGTGTCAGTTTTCTCTAAGTTCGGCCCATTACAAATTTGGTGCGCAGCGGAGGGATAGAACCTCGAATATGGCGACAGCAATTTTACCTTCGAAATTTGAACGTGGCGATTTAACAACGTGGCTTCGTGAATGCGACGCTTGTGCGAAGGCAAATGGATGGAACGTAGACACGAAAATCAAAATTTCCAGCTTTCCTTCGTGGTGAAGCAGCTAGCCACTTTTACACACTCGACGAAGAAAGTCGCAGGACATATGCCAACGCTAATAAAGATTTAAAGGAAGCCATGTGTCCTCCAACGTGCAAAGAAGTACTTTACGCTTGAGTTCGAAGCGAGATTACTGAGACCAGGGGAGGACCCCTCAGTTTATAAGTGGGAATTACAGCAAATTCTTGCAAATGCCGAACCAAATATCGATGCGGAAGCGAAGACAGCGCTATTGACAAGACAATTCATGAAAGGTTTGCCAAAACGCATTAGACTAAAATTATTGGAAAGTGACCCAACACCAGATCTCCCCAAAATGGTTTCGTTCGTTCAACGATACCGAGCCATTCAAGATTACACGGACCAAAACAATGAGATTCGTAGTGCTGGTGTGGCGAGCGAAAGGAGTGGCGAAGACATGGCCAGTTTGGTCATCGCCTCGCCGTCCGTCAAAAGAATTTAGAAGAGAAGCTCTCAAAACCTGAACGGGATGGTAATCTGGGTTCGACGAGGAATCGAAGCAATAAAAGGTGTTTTGTTTGTAAAAGGATGGGCCACATCGGCAGGGAGTGTTGGTATAATGATCGAAGCCAAAGCCAGAGCCAGACGACGGACTACAGAAACAGATGTTACGAATGTCAGGGATACGGACATTTTATCAAGGACTGTGCGAATCTTTTAAACTCCCAACGGGCGATTCGATAAGTGGGATCGCAGATCGCCCTAGGGTAAGTTGAGACAATCAAAGTCATAGCGATTATTCAAATGTTTCTTTACCCACACAACCTCTTATTAAGTGTTTTATAAATAATGTAGAGGTACATGCACTAATTGACACTGGGTCGATGAGAACATTTATTAGCAGTAGGATTCATAACATTATTGATTTTGATAGAACGTTAATTAATACCACCGTAGAAGAACGCTGTGTATCTATTACCGGGGGTAGCTTAAATATCCTTGGGCATCTCAACGCTAATGTAAGGTTTCCCAAAAGTAAGAATGCGCATGAGGGACGGTTTCTTGTTAGCGATAACATCAGTTACGACTGTGTGTTAGGGTGGGACTTCCTTAAACAGAATAAGTTGAGTTTACAGGATAACTTCGATAGTGATATTAGCTCCTATTACTTAATGGGGACTCATGGGCGGACTAAAGTGATTGCATATTCCCTACCCAAAGGTGAGCCGGTGTCTGGCGTGACTGAGGTGAGAAATGTCCATACTGGGGGAAAGCCAGAAACATGTGATGGGGACAATTCAACTGTTCTTGTCTAGTCGCGTATGCAAGCCGATATTGCTGTAGTTTTACATCAAAGCGTTGCCATGCCTGCTAGAACCGAGATGATTATAGAGGGTAGATTAGTAAAGTCAGCAAAGGCATACGTAGGTACGATAGCGCCATTTAGTAATACCGGTAATCATGATTTAGGCAATGGAATGCATGTGGCTCATACGATAGTTTGTCCCAAAGGTAGAAATGTTTTTCTCAGAGTCATGAATGCTCAGAGTGAACCGATCGAGCTAAAGTTTGCTACCAAAAGTAACAACATTTAGTTCATTAGTCCAGTCCCACAGCAAGATTAGCAGTGCGAGTTGCAGTATAAAAATGGTTAATCCGAAGGACAGTAAGAACAGGTTCGAAGAGGTTATTAACGGTGACTTAGATCAGGAAGGTAAAGACAGTGTTCTCGCGGTATTGTCTAAATTTGAAGACGTAAACACATACCATTGACATAGGTAATTCCACCCCAATTAAACATCGCCCGCGTCGTTTGCCTTACGCGTTTCGAGCTGAGGCTGACAGACAAATTAAAGAAATGTTAGCACATGGCATAATACGCCCTAGTAACAGCCCTTGGGCAAGTCCCATCGTATTAGGGAAAAAAGGTCAGGGGAACTTCGTTTTTGCATAGACTATCGGAAATTGAACGAGGTTACGCTTAATGGTTCGCACCCAATCCCAAATATTGTGGATATTTTAGATTCTTTGGGAGATGCGACATATTTTTCAACTCTAGATCTCCGCAGTGGGTACTGGCAAATACCTGTTGACCCACGTGATAGGTCGAAAACTGCGTTCGTGACAAGTTCGGGTCTTTTTGAGTTTAACCGCATGAGTTTTGGTTTAAAAGCAGCACCAGCCACTTTTCAACGTGCCATGGAAATCGTCCTTGCAGGATTAACGTTCGAAATATGTCTGTGTTATCTGGATGATGTTATTTGTTTTGGGCGCACCCTTGTTGAGCATGATAACGACAGATTAGAACAGTATTCGACAGGTTCCGACAGCAAAATTTGCGCGTTAAATTAGAGAAATGTCGGTTTGCGGAAACAAAAGTTGCGTTTCTAGGCCATACTGTTTCCAAGGAAGGGATCAGTCCGGATCCGCATAAGGTTGAGGCCGTAAAAAACTTCACAGCCCCAACATGTCTAAAAGAACTACGGTGTTTCTTAGGACTAGCCAGTTATTATCGTCGTTTTATCGCGAATTTTAACTAAGGCAACACCTTTTCACTGGTCTGACGGGTGTGAACATTCTTTAACCGAACTTAAGCGTCAGCTCTGCTCGGCACCATTATTAACTTATCCAAAATTTGATCGAGAATTTACTCTTTACACAGACGCGTCGGATGTTGGCCTAGGTGTCGTTCTTTCCCAGCGCGATGACAGTGGCTTAGAAAGAGTGATTGCATACGGTTCTCGCAGCCTTACGCCACGCGAACGGAATTATGCCACCACCGAGAAAGAAGCTTTGGCAATTCAGTACGGAACGCAACACTTTCGTCTTTATCTTTTAGGCCGCAAATTCACAATAGTCACCGACCATAACGCTCTTCGTTGGCTGAATACCATGGAATCCAAGGGGCGGCTAGCACGGTGGTTAATGGATCTGCAAGAGTTTGAATTTTCGGTACAACATAGACCTGGTAAATCTCATTGTAATGCCGACTCTTTATCTCGTTTAGCGAACAACACGTGTAAAGAAACCGACGAAATTCTAACCACTTACGTAGCGTCCACGGTAATAACCGATTTGAAAGCGAAGGCAAAGCGCCTCACCATCGCGCCGTTTAACTTCGTGATCGCGCTATTGTGTTTGTTTTGGAATCTCATTGACTGGGCTCTAAATTTTGTTTCCTTACTACACCAAAACTCAGTGAATTCACAACTTAACGCTGCCGCGCCCGTATTTCAACCAACAGCGCCACGGGCCGAGAATATATCTGCGTCTCAAAGTGACAATATCAACTCCGTTACAGTGCTTCCGTCTATCAATTTGCATGAAGCGCAACGGCAGGACGAATCTATTTCACAGATTATTCAATTGAAACTCCAAAAGAAACCTAGACCCGATATAACCAAGTGGGCAGATGATCCAGTTCTCAAAAATTTTTGGTATAATTACGATCGATTGTTTATATACAATGGTTTACTAGTACGTTCTCTTCGCAAACAATATGCCTACCCTGATCATGCAATTGTTATTCCGCAATCTTTAGTGCCTCAAATACTTGATGGTATGCATGACAATCCATCATGTGGTCATCTCGGCTTTGCCAAAACAGAAGAGCGAATTCGCGAGAGATTTTACTGGTCAAATCTGCGTGCCTCAGTGCGATTTCACATACAACACTGTATATCTTGTCAGCGACGTAAGTCGCCGCCAACTCCGGATAAAGCTCCCATGAAGACGATTGATGTTGGTGAGCCCTTCACTTTTTGGGCGTTAGATTATATGGGACCTGTTTCAGAGACCGCGCGAGGAAACAAGTATATACTTGTTATCATAAACCACTTTACCAAGTGAGGCGTTCCCAACTAAAGACCGAAAAGCTTCTACGGTTGCTGACTGTTTAATATCCAAAGTCTTTTCGCGTTTTGGGCCCCCACTTGTACTCCATTCGGATCAAGGGTCGAACTTCGAAAGTACGTTGATGCACTTGATTTGTAACATCATGGGCATAACTAAAACGCGCACGACAGCATATCACCCTCGCTGTGATGGTCAAGTTGAGCGGCAAAATCGCACGTAACAAGATATGCTTGGCAATTACGTGTCCAGTAGAGCAGATGATTGGGATTTATTGTTAGATACCGTTCTTTTGGCATACAATACCAGCAAACACGACTCTACTGGATTTTCCCCACACGAATTAGTTTTCGGGAAAATTCCTCGGTTGCCTCTAGTGCTAGAATTCGGGGTAACAGTTACCAATCTTGTGACCCAGAATACGCACGGCGTGATAGAACGACCCTACAGAATGTAAGGCAGATAGCAAAAAAGAATTTAGACAAAGTGAGGTCAGTCAGGCGTCTCCATCATGATAATGATGAATGGAAACCGTATGTAGTCGGTCAGACAGTTTGGGTAAAGCGTCCCATGACAGGTAAGTTTGGCAGGAAGTGGATAGGACCGTACAAGGTAGTAAACAGGCTGGGAGTAACTTATCGTGTGCGGTCGAACGATGGAAAAGTAAAGGTAGTTCATTACGACAATCTTAAGTTAACCTATATATCGTTGGACAGCGGGCGAGTTGTTTCCCCAGGACGTGAGTCGGGCGATTTCACGGTTGTACACAGCTTGCGTCAACACCCAGTCCTACCACCATCACCCCATAGGCTTAGAGGTGAACAACCCATCGGACAACCTTATGAACTTCGACCGAATATGCGTCCTCCTGTGCGTTATTCTTATGACACTTCTTAGTTATATAAGTATAGCAATTTGCATCTGCAAAATCTTGTAAAATAGGTTGATACGTGTTTTTGGGGACGAAAACTTAAGTGGGGGAAGAGTGTAACATTGTTGTAATTGACGTAATTGCGTTGATAGATAATGACCACACACATTGTTGTAATCGGAGTGAATAGCTATGTTGATAGATATTGACCAGTAAAAGGGAAATATATAAGGGTATTCACAAATGATAATAAAGACAGACTTCAGACTCGATCTCAAGGTGCTCGTGTCAGTTTTCTCTAAGTTCCGCCCGTTACACTAATGACGGTATTAAATTTTCAAAATTCACCTACTGTTTTATACGTAGCACAATTTTTCATAACATTTTCTTTAATTTTTCGTAATTACATTGTGGTAAGCGGCAATTATTGGATTTTTTGAGATCTCTTTCGCGTCTTTATGACGTCACACGTGACGTCATAATGTAAAGAACTTTGTCCCCCCATGTCACATTCATAATACGCTGCATGAGTAGTTAGCTGACATTGCTGCAGATGCTCGTTTGTGGCATCAAAATTTCTCAAGCAACATTATAAAATATTTACATAAGAACACTCTTCTCTCATTGAAACGGCTTGATCAGTATTGAACGCACTTTGAGTAAGAAACCTGTTGAGAATGTTTCATCCATTCACAACGCTCGAAAATTAAGCGCGAGGCCTATAATTGCTTTTCATCTCCTACGAGACATAGAAAATACCGGGAGAAACGTACACATACCTTCCGATAAATCACAAAATCATTTTCACTTCCCTCATTCTCAGATCGGCACCAAGGAGGAAGGTTGAACAAATCCCCCTTCTCAACCTTTCGTTGAAAATTATTGGGAGGCCAAGAAAACAGCGCTTCCTCTGAAATCCCTAGATCAATTCTTCTTATACCTGAAGCTGAATAATAAGTATGAGATTATAAGAAAAGTATAAGAAAAGCAGTGTCAAATAGTAGACTTCTTTCATAGTTTCATTTCAAACCCGCAATAATTTAATGACACGCACTTTTTCTAGGCGTGCTAAACATTTTCGGTTAAAAAAAATGATTAAGATTCTTTTTTAGAGGATTAACAATAAAAACTGGTTAAGACTTGGTTGAAGTCCTTTCCTCGATGATTTTAAGCAAACAAGTAGACGAACAGATAAAATGTGAACAAAAAGGCAAATAAAAAGAGGGAAGAACTAAAGGAGTAAGGAACCAAAACCCAAATAATAAATTTTTCATTAACCTAATTGATATTGTCGGTAAGGAAAAGTGTTTGGACCGTTCGGTTTTTCGCACAGACCAAGCTCTTGTCGTCGCTCGGTCTGTACGAAAACCAGCTCGGGCAAATATTTTCCTGTACAGACTTCTCACTTGGCTTATAGGAATCAATGATCATATCTCTGAAGAGTTCCAGATTTACTTACGAAACGTCAGTTTAATAAAATTTTCAGTTTGATTTTTGCTCAATACTGATACTTCCTATAATATCCAAATACTTCAGATGACTGATATGGCTAAAATTCATTGATCGACACAACATGATTATTTTGCGAAGGTCATTTAATCATTTTTTCCTAGAGAATCTAGTCTCCTCTGCAAGAGTTGTCTATGTACATCCAGACGAATTAACCCAACTCAGGAGCATGTAAAAACTATGGAAAATAATGAAGAAGCTTCTTCTGGA
>JBAHVQ010232546.1:0-10134 GCA_036872915.1 Nanipora kamurai
TTGCTCTGCCATCTGAGTTCTAGTGGCTCAATGGTTAGAGCGTCTGGCTAGCATTCAGAAGGTTGCGGGTTCGAGTCACGTCTGGAACTCAGAGATTTTCTGAGTCCTTGGCGTTCCACAGTTTGATCAGCAAAAATTTCCTAAGACCTTAGCTGAGAACTCGTTTGAAAAATCCAAACGATGTTTTATTTAAAAGAAATAGCAGTATTAAGAGGCTGATGAAAGAAGAAGTGAAAGGTGATGTCACCTTATGAATGCCAATATTTCACAGCATAATTTAAGATCCTTCGATGCATTTCCCGAGACATTAACCTACAACATAAAACAGACAATACTTTTAATTGCTTTTTGCAAGCGCACGTTCCAAAAGCGAGTTAAAACATATAGAAAAATAGATACAGTCTTTGTTCCAATTTACGAATCGATGAACTTGAAAGAAACTTTACGAGAAAAGCCAAATCCCATTACCTAAAATTTCTAAACCAGTATAAGCTGCGGTCAATGAACCAGCCGTTCAACTAGCTACTGCTTGACTATGTTTTTACCTCTTTATTTCGAGAAATAAAACAATCCAGTAACCAGATTTCTTCTGACGATTCCATTGTAATTTCCACTGATTCACTATTGCAAGGTCCGATTAAATGAACAATATCCTGCAGATAAAAAACCAGAAAGATGAAAAAAACACCAATTATAAGCAACATTGTTTGCGAAGATCCTATACATATAAGATATGTGTGAAGATTAACCCTTTCTTTGCCGACGGAAGTCCGTACACTTATGAAGTAATGTTCAATAAACGAGCAGCGGTGTTTTATCGGGCTTAAAACTTGGTTTTTGACCCTATAGAACACGTTCTGCGAGTTTATTGAACAGCTTCAAAAATGAACCCCAAAAAGCTTGTCCCAGTGGAGTTCAAACAATGGCTCACATTGTTGGAGAAAACATTAGCTATGCGAAAAACAAGCTCTGCCTTTATATAAAGAATAAGGAGTGCTTTATCAGATATAAAGTCCATGCACGTGATGTATTACCGGTGACTCGATAGGCTAAAATGCTCATCAATTATTCATGAGTTTTTGAAGTGTTTAGTATGCATGCATATCTAATGATGGTAAATTCAAGATATAATATTTTAGAAGTTTTTGAAAATGGTTTCTGGTCATCGTTGAAATTGCCCAGACGAGACATTTTTTTCCTCTGTTCATTCTGTTTTTCTTCGTAAGTGTACCATGTTTTTGAAAAAAAATTGGTTTGGTATCCTTCACATGCGGAACATAGACTCGTTATTTGCAATGAGCAGAGCATGAGCTTCAAATCGCACTTCAGATGAACCGTACAAATAACGAGGGAACAAATCTGACCTACACAAAACATACTTTGTACATCATTGTACTGTAGTCATTTGAAACAAAAAAGTATATTGCGTGAGACTAATTAATGTCTAAGTCAAAGATTTCAGAGTAACCTAACCAGACAAAGCAAGTTATATGGTTGGGTAATATTTATCAAAGTCATCTTAGATTACTATCAAAGCAATCAAACTTCTACTGCGTTGAAACGGTTTTCAATCATTCGAAAACATTTCAGGAAAAGCAAGAAAAAAACGCTATGAAGTAACCAATAAATCCAAGAGGGATTTTAAAATTCGACGTAACTTGAAGTGAAGTGGAAATTAAACTACCAACGGAAGGAAACTGCATGTATGGCACACAGAAGGAAGTCGAAGTCTCGGGGAATTTCAGTCCTACTAGGAGTACGAGCAATGCCGTGCAATTGTGCAGCTTTTAAGTGCATTTTAACAGTAAGAACTCGTGAGAACTCCAGAATGAAGTTTTCGTAACGTTCGAATCATTACGGAAGGGCTTTCTGATAGAGAAAAATTTCCCTTCAGGGAATTATGTTCGTTGGGTTTTAGCGCCTTTTAGTTCTTTGACGTTAATGGTAGAAATGTAGGAGAAGGGGGGAGTTGTTTGACCCTCAAACTCGAATTTACTACGCCACTAATGACGTTACTGACGAGTTCTCCAGACAGATTTGAACAAAATGTCTGTGGGTAAATCTCAGAACGAGCGTTGAGTAATCAGATTTTTGGTATCAAAAAGTTGTGACGCTGTTCATACCATCCAATTTATCGGACGTTTGATACCGACCCTTTTAGGCTGACCTACACGGCACAAATGTTGTACACTATTGTTCACTCTAATGCATATGATTTAGTCACAGGAGTCCTAAAGAAAGCATTACAACATTCGTCTGCCAGTAGTAATCAGGAACGTGAGCTGCTAACGTTGAAGGCTGAACACGAACGCGGTTCATGCGGGAGTTTGGAGTACACCACATGACCAACGAATGTTCGCCAAGCTCATGATTTCAGAAAAACGATTTCTGAGCCCTAGACGGAAATCAAACCCGCAACCTTCTGATGACCGGCGAGACGCTGTACTGTAAATCATAAGGTTGCGGGTTCGATTCCCGTCAGGGGCTCAGGAACCGTTTTTCTGAGCTCATGAGCTTGATGAACGTTCGTTGGTCGTATGGGCTGTTAAGACGTAATTGCTTACGAGAAGCTGAAGATGCCTATCCGACAATCCTGTCGTGTGGATAGGCATTTTGAATTTTAGTTACCTGCTCAATTGCCCGCTGCAAGACGATTTTATTAAGTTTTGCGAGATGTCTAGCACTGAAAGGGTTAAAACCTCAATCGGTTAGATCTTTCTCAGACAGAAACGGCCCTTCTGGATTTTGTTTTGGCCAACAACGGGTGATTTTATTCATTTCGCCTAGGGAGACATCTGACAGTGAAAGGATTAATTATTTACAAAGTTAATAAGAAATCTGGGTATAGTTGGCCTCTTTTTACGTGGTCGGATGAAAATAAAGCGTTTTCACCACTGAACTGTATAAAAAGCAAAGCCAAAAATGGCCGACATGAGGCCTTTTTGGTCATTTTCCTCAGTCCCTTGCGCGGTCGCATTAATTACAACCAGTCTCTAACACAAACCTTTTTTTCCGCGGGGATTATGCCTCTTCTTTGTCGTTTTTAAATTAGTTCCACATCAGAGCTCAATAAACAAATAAGAACTCCGCTCCGTGCGGAAAATTCCACTTTGTTGGAAACCAGCTGTACTATAAACTAAACACCCTGAAGTTATCGCCACGTGAAGAGTAACTACTCTAGCTGTAATACCCACCTCAGTTGCCATGGCTACCTGCAAAACTATACTTTCTTTCTCAAAGTAAACGGCAAGTACAGTAAAATGAAACATGTTGAACGTGAACTGATGCTCACCTGAAGTATTTTAAGCAGATTTCTTTCAGAGGTACAATGACCACGTTTTATTTCAACCTCACGAGAACTACTTAAAAGAACACAACACAGGTTACTTTGACCCTTTAACGGCCAGGCTCTCTTTCTTTTGTTCTTTGTTCTCACTTTGTTTTTGTTTTGTTTTCTCATTGCTTATACTGTTCTGGGTGTCCAGTATACAGGACACGAAGCGTTAAAGGGTTAGTAATAAGAGAACTGACTGGAGTTTTCTAAGAATTTAAGAAGAGCTGCCTAAAAACTAACAACAGGGTTCGTTCAGGCGAACGTGGGAGAAATTCACGAACTTTTCGAAGTATATGAATCAAGGAATTCGAAGGCTAAAGCGTTGAAAAACGAAGCTTTGGAAAGCAGTAGCAAATCATGAAAAATCTAAAACTGCAACATGTAATTTGCATGTAATAAATTTAAAAGCCATTTGTAATGAAATCGAGATAACTGTGTTAAAACCAAACTTACCAAAATGCAGAAGAAATTCTCTCCTTCGTCTTGTCAGATGAGACATGAAAATAGCATTAGTTAAACTCAGGGATTTTCAAGCACTTATTCAAGAATTCAAGGATTTTCAAGTCTTCGAATTTTGCTTTTTTAAATTCAAGCACATTCAACTGGTCAAGAAAACGCGAAATACCAAGGAAAAATTCCGCGACACCTTTTGTAGACAGTTCGTTTTGCAGCAACGAACCGTCAGCGATTACGCCCGCGAAAATTGACTTTTCTGGTTCAGAATGTTGCACAGATTATTTAAATGTTTGTTGTAACTCCTTGGTGCCAGATTTAGTCGCCAGTGACTGATGGAGACTTCATTATTTTACTCTGGCTAACGCCAGACGATGTTGCCAATCAAAGGGAAAACCCACTGTCACCGAGGAATTAATTCAAAATTCTAGCAGGAAGTAGGTGAAAAATGCAAAAGTATGAGAAGACCGCTGGTGTCCTGTTTACAGGATATTGAGCTTTACAGGGTTAAACATAAGGAAATAATTTAATAACGAAATCAAACATCAACAAGCTGTAAATGGTGTTCATTTGTCAATTCCAAGGTCCGTCGCCTTATAATTTCCCAAATTCTCGTTCTACTTCCACTAGTTTCTCTATCAAAAACTATAGGTACCTTAAATAATGATCCATTAAAACCGAAAATAGCTCCGAAGCAATTTCTCTATAGTTCAGGAAGCCTTCTTGATCTCGACTGGAGCATTGCATAAAATTTTCGTATATTGCCCAGTTATAATACTGTTGTCTAAAATGCAAACACAAACATTCAATTTTAAAATTATAGGTATGGTTTAAGGTAATTCCTCACTTTTGCATTGCGCACAGTTCCTGTGCATATGTAACTGCAAGTTCTTCACTTCTTCCACAACATTTTCAAAATGACGGCAATTTGAGAGCAATTTATTAGATCCAAGAACGGCCGCTTTTGTAAACTTGGCGAGGTCGGGTAAAGGAAAATGGCGTCAGAGAGCAGGAAGACGAAGCTCAGTGAAAGTTTTACGCTGTAGAAGAATGTTGAAAGGAAGAAATTGACCGAAAAAGTTACTCAGGAGAAGGACAGTGGAACTCGATGTTTCAACGTGGTATTGTAGGTTTAGAGCTGTAATTCTTTAAGAAGGTCGGTGACCATACTTTTTTAATTTATAAGTTTTTTCTTTTATATATTTTACAAGTCATATCAGAAATTATATGTAAAATCACTTCTATAACTTATAATATTTTACTTTTTCCATGCACACCTCTTGAAATAACATGCCTGGAAATATGGAAAAAGACATTTCTGAATCACGATAATGCATGTTAGTAGTTTCTTGTTTCATAAACGTTTTCTGGTATATAATTAGTAAATAGATATACTATGATAGGATTCAGGCTAAGAAGTTTCGATAATGGTTGTCCAAGTGTGATTTTTGCTCTAACTCGTAATTGGGTCAAAATTGGAAAAAAGCCGGTATATTATGCTTGTCATATCTTCTAAACGAGTTCGGGTTTTTTTAGTATGCGCATATCAATAAACTCTAAATCTGAGAAGTTTCAGCAAACTCTCACTTTGGAAACAATTACTGAGGAATTACCCTAAATGAAACGAAACCTTTAAGGATTAATGTCTGTGGAACAATATCATCCAACTGAAAAAACTGAAAAGAGTGTACAAAATGTACACTTCAGGAGACCGTATAAAATATTTAATGAGTCAATCTCAACAGTTACATAAATAGTTTCTTTCCCGCTTCATCAATCAACCACTAACCACGCACTCGTTTCCAGCCTCGAATTTCTACTGACGTCACAACAAAATTTAGTGCAAAGAATTTGGCATATAAGCATGGCGTTTCGCAGAAGGAAACAGTAGTGACTTTCAAGTTATTTTAAACGAATCTTTAACACTTCGTTCAAATAATTGAATTTTTTCCTTCTTAAAGTGTCTATGAAATCAAATTTAAGTTTTTCTTATAGGAAAGAACTCTTGAAATTATAGTTTTACACTTTTTCCATATCTCACTTCGTTCTTGAGATAGTGTATCATGTAGATCATAGCGTATAGTGAGTTACAAAAAGATCACGCATGTCTTTTAAATTATTCCATTAAATCACTAGAAACTTTGTCTGCTTAGTGTTATGAGGCAAGTACATCCACATTCACAGTTTCATGTGACATTGTTCACATATTACTAACTTTACAACAACTCACTATGAAAGGTGTTATTCACATGTCAAACAAATCTTAACATGTCAAGAAAGACGTAAAATACTTAAAATGTGTAAAGGGCTTTGCGTTATAATTTCAAAACAAATTTCAGATAAGATAAATTTAATTTTCATTTCATAGACATTTTAAGAAGTCGTCTCGTTACAAAACCAAAAAAAATCAAACCGAATACATCTGACATAACTACTCGTATTCACTGAATAAAATTGCCGAGGTGACGGTGCCCATGCACTCCAAAATTGAGCGAAAAAGTAAGCATCAAAATCCCAACAAAAACTGGCCAACACGAAAAGGAAACCTAAGGAAAAGCATCAAGGAAATAAGGAAAATACCTCTCATTTTCTAGCAAAAAATCCTCCTCAACTCGCAGCTCCCAAGCAAGCCATTGTTTGAATCCAACCTGAGACTAGAGAAAGAATAATAGTTCTGTTAAGTAGCAAAGTAATCATACAGGTTTATTTACTTATTTGTTCATTATTTATTTATTCATTCATTTATTTATTCATTCATTTATTTATGTATTTATTTATTTATCCATTCATTCATTGATTCATTTATGTATTTATTTATTTAGTCATTCATTCATTTATTTACCAGTTACAATATGAGCAGCGGTGTTGTACCGGATGGTCCTATGTCCATTTCAACACCGACGCAAGTATCATTAAGTACTTATGATACGAATACATGTTAACAGTGATATTTAGCAAAGAAGGTGAAGAAGCCAGCGATTTAAATCACGGAAATATCACGAAAAGTTTACGTAAATTAGGAGTTGTATTATGTTTACAACAGTTGATTAAAGTTTAAGTTCTTTTGTTTTTTCTTCGTGAACTGTTAATTAGTAAAATATTAACGATATTAATATTTCAACATGGTATATTCAAGGAATATTACCAATTTACAATCGATCGCAAGAAATGGAAATTATATTTGGCGAAGGGAATTTTCGAGTGTCAGAATGTTGTGCTTTTAAGACGAACGGAACTAGTTGCGAACAATGCAACTCTAGGGCCTCCGGCTGGCAATCGAACCCGCAAACCTGCGAATCTAGTGCAGTAATCTGAAAACTGAGCTCCGGAGGCCGTTGTCGAGAGTGCGGTCATCAACTTTGTATTTATGAGGATGGTAATGTCGGTGAAGTAGAAGGTATATTACGGCATATTAGGTACTTACCCTCGATCACGTGAAATGGAATCGGTCCTTTACATGAATTGGTCACATGGTACAAATTTCCTTTCCTGGATGGAAACGGAATGTAAACACAGTCGAAGACAAGGCGTCCCAACCAATGAAGCATGGTTTTACTTTGTTTGCATGTCCCACAGCTTACCCAGCCAGCCAGCAAAAGTGATTTTGTACCATGTGACCAGTTCATGAAAATGGACATGTTTATATTAGGTGAAGGAAATTTTCGAGTCTCAGAATGGTGCAGTTTTATAAACCATGGTAACACTAACCCTGTTTGGTCAACCGTAGATAATGTTATAACAAAAAATAAAATGGTTGTTTTTCACGAGTGCTATCTCGTGATAATAAGAGTACTATCTCATAGTGGCTCCTCTCATAAAATACGATGATAGAAAGAAAGGAAAATTTACGTTTTACTGCCCATTATCTACTGAAAAATTAATTTAAAGGTTGATCTGTGTCGTCGCAGTTCCCAGATTTTACGCGTGGAAGGTACAAAATTTTTCCAAACTTTTTTAGGAAAAAATAAAATAATGACGAAGACGTAAGCAATTGGGCTTATGCTAGTTTACGTCACGCTTTTGTTATCAACAGTATGCCTCGCTTGGGCATTGTGAGAACGTGTAACGCAAAATCAAGGCTTGGTGGTGATAACAACAGCATGACGTAAACTTACAAAGCCCCATTACATAAGCCCCATTACATCATGCTCAGATCCATGCCAAGAATGGTAACTTATTGTTTCATTCCTTTCGATATTTTATACACGTATACTTTAACTAGACTTCTTAGTTGGTAAACTAACCGGGTCTTGCAAGAGCTTCATATCATCCAATGACTTCATGACAAGGTTCAGGATGCTCCAAGTCTTCTCTGGAAATTAACCAAACGCTACAGTTAGGTGGTGTAATATGTGGAAGAAAAACGGCACACTTCTTCATTTACCTTCTAAAAATTCTCTGCCTTTTAAGACTAGTTTTTTGAACTTTAGCTTGTTAAATAAATACCTTATCTAGATAAAAGATGACAACCAAGTAAAGGTAATCAAATATTTTGAGAGCTTTTAGTCATTAGAAACTCAAAAAAAAATAACAGGGTTAAGTACTCATGAGCTTTTTATATCAATAACTTTTCCGTAATAATATGGGAGCTACAATCATGGCCAAAAGTGTCTGGGACACGAACGCTCATGATCAAAATTTCCTGATCCCGTGTTCAACACACTTTTCATACAGCGAAACCTCTCCCCCACACCACCTTTTCAATGTTGGAGAATGTGCAATGAATGTCTACCGTGATATCGGCAATTGTAGGCCAAATAACAACATGGAAAGGGAGAAAGGGGGGACATCGATTTCAGGCTATTTACGGTTTGTGTCCCACCACATCTGACCACGATTGTAGCACAAGTGCACAACTTGCGGTGACTTGTGCCAACATTTGACTGGTGCCATCGCAAGTTAACTTGCGGTAACGGGTATTCTCATTTGGTAAGGGCTCCGGGTTCGCACACTTCAACAGACTCAAAATTCGACAACTCCGAAGAATTTGATAACTTTTTGTATACTTTAAGTATATAAAAAGAAAAGTTCCATGCACTATGTAAAGAATAACCACGGCAAGCAGACAACTTCAGAAAATACAAAATACAAGAAATTCCGAAAATAGACAAGAAGACAAGATGTCTTCAAGAAGACAAGATGTCATCAAGATGTCAAGATGTCAAGATGTCATCTAGAAGACAAGATGTCTATTTTCGGAATTTGTTTTATTTTGTATTTTCTATGTAAAGAAGCACTGTAGAAATAAGTAGTGAGCAACGAGAAGAAAATTATGCTAGATACTACAGTTTTTCTTAATTGTTGAGAATAAAAATTGAAGACGTCGGTCTTCTAGTATATATCAGTATACTGATAAGAGTTGTATTTTTAATTTTTAGACTAAAGGCTTTCCCATCCCTTTTGGTTTTCTACAGGTTTTCTACTTTTCATTTTCTAGCGGGAAGAAAACTCAGAAAACTGGCCTAAAATTATTTTGAATTCAACTTACTTTCTTAATCATAATTTCGGGTACGTAGCAAGAACCTGAAATAAATTCGACAAATAAGAATACTTAACAATTAAACTGAAACGTGATACTGCGCCCAAGGCATAGTTGAAGACGACCTCAAAAGTATTAAGTTATCTGAACGGAAAACCACCGTAGTACCTCGACCATCCATTGAAGCTTGATGGGCGCTTGTAGTTAAAGTATCAAACGCAACAACGCCATACTGAAGATAACCACAGCACCACCTGACAAGCAAAAGGATATCCACTTCAAAATACAGGAAGGCAGGACACACGAATTGCATCCGTTTTGCAAATTTCGCAGGAGAAAAAGCGCTGAACGTTGTTTGAATTCGTGTCACGCTAGACGTTTTAACTTAAGTCTAGTTTACAATAATAATATAAGTAGTCTTAATCGATATCGGAGGGGGCAGACGAAGAAATAGGGTTTGCACAAATTTGTTACGTTGCAAATTTCTTCGCAAATTTACTCCAAGTTAAATTTGCATTCAGTTTGCCACGTTTGCAATTTCAAATTTGCATCATTACGGATTTGAGACATACTTACACACAAGTTTGCGACGCTCCAAATTTGATGAGTTTGCACAGGTTTACTACGAAGCAAATTTGATACATTCACTGTATCTGCAGTAGGTGCAAATGCTTCGCAAATACATTTTTATAGGAAAAATTTCGTAGGGAGCATGTGATGAATTTACTGAATTATCTGCAGCCACTTGCATGAAGAGGATATACGTTCAAACCACATCACCAAGAAATAGCATTCACAATTAACCTACACTGCTGAAGTCAACTGAAAAAGTTGACTCGAGCGGGATTTGAACTCGCACCTTCGGGAA
>JBAHVQ010232567.1:0-10130 GCA_036872915.1 Nanipora kamurai
CTTTTTCAGTTGACTTTGGCAGTGTAGGTTTAATGTGAATTTATCATTTCATATTACCCTGAGGATGATTCTGAAATGAAATTTATAAGTGTAGTTCCTAGATTTGAAATTTGCATAAACTTAACTGTATATCATCTGCCAGTAAGAGCAAGAAGTGACACTGTGAGGTACCATATTTGACGTGCTATATCATAAGTTAATAATCATTTTGATATTGTTGTAAACAGTATTTTATTAAATACAATACAAGTTATTAGTGTAATCTATTGAGTTTTAGATGCCTTTGGATATTTCTCTATCAGTTGGGCTATAGACTTATTTTTCAAGGATGTGGGATAATTTCCAGCAGACCTAAGTTCGTTTTACATGACAAAATGCTTCTGATGCAGGGCCGTACCAAGTCTTGAAAAACTAGGGGGGCACAAAGATTTTAAGTAGCTTGTATTTTAAAAATAGAGGGTTTTTGGTCCGGAAGGCCCATTGGATGGGAGTAAGCTCATCATTTATAGGGAGTCCGGGGTATGCCTTTTGGAAAAGTTTTGAAAACAAAACACTGGAAAGTGCATTTTCCAACATTTTAGGCCTTTGAAACGATAAATTCAAATTTAACCTGCACTGCTGAAGTCAACTGAAAAAGTTGACTCGAACGGGATTTGAACTCGCACCTTCAGGAATCCGGTCCGCCGCTCTATCTGTTGAATTATCGAGTCTACAGGGATTGGGTGCGAGTTACTATCCAACTTAATTGCACGAGATATTCTCGCGACAATTTAACGCTATCCATGAGGATGGATGTGCAGTGTTTCAATTCTATTTCAAAATCATCCTCAGGGTAATATGAAACGATATATTCACATTTAACCTACACTGCTGAAGTCAACTGAAAAAGTTGATTCGATTTATCGTTTCATATTATATATATATATATATTTATCGTTTCATATTATATATTATATATCGATTCCGATTTAGGCCTTTGAATTTCAAGTTTTTGATTGAAGAAAACTCTTTCTAAACTGGTACTAACTCAAACAGAAGCACGGCGCATTTCAGTGATCCTAGAGGCTTAGGAATGATTCCTTCCTGAATTTTTGACATCTTGTTATTGTTTCAAACCTCTGGTAGATGAAATTTTATTTTCAACCTTTTAGGGGGGAACTGGGGACACGGTTCCCGTCCCCTCCCCCGTGATGCTCTTATAACTTCTGGGTCCGGTTGTATAAAACTCTTAATCACAATCAACTCAGCCGTCGGGGGATTGAAACGTAGTTAAATTCTTATCCTCCGATCCTGATTGGCTAAAATTATCCACCAATTATGATTAAAGTTAATCTCCTTCTTATACAACTGGCCCCAGGGCTCGGTTGTTCAAAGAACGATTACCGCTAATCCTGAGTTAAAAATTTAATCGGTCATCTTGTTTGTTATGTTCTGTTTGATAATTGTAGTTCAAACTATCTGGGACAAAACCTCTCTCTGTATGTATGATACCCGAAAAGTAAAACCCCAGACATCCTTTCCTACATTTCCAGAATTCCGTCCACAAGGTTTTTACTAATCCTCGATTAAGCTAATCGCGTTTGAACATCCTGGCCCCTGGTCTGTAGCGACCCATATACGAAAGACTCAGCATCAGTGACAAAGTTCGAATTTCGTCTTTGGGGAAGATTACATCCTTTTAAAAATTTACACACACATAAAAGCCCCCAATCCTGACCCTGTTGACACTGTTTTTCACTGTTTTTGATTTCAGTAATGGGTAAATTCAACGAAATGCAATTGCGAGTTGATAAAGTTTGAGTAAAAAGTCATGGCGTAGGTTACAATTAACCCACTACTTCCGATTACTAGCCCAGAGCTCAGAGGAGCTAGCCCAAAATTAAGTTAATTTTTAAAATAATAAATATTTATAATCTGGCGTAGAAAATCCAAGCGAGAAAAACCACGCAATCTGCGCATGTACGAGCTTATAATTATATACCCGAATATTGACGGTTTATGTGGCGGATGAAATAAAAAGCAATCTACTCGATCTTTATTACTTTCCCTTTAAATTTATATAGCTTTAAATTTAATCTCAGGAACTGCCTACTTCATACTTCTTTGTTTTAAAGATGGCAACAAACGTTTCTTGCCCCTCGGGCAACTCGAAATTAAAACACTCTAACCCGACGGATGGCTCCACTAGCCCCGGACTATCGGACAGCCTTTTTGTCGCTCCCTGCCTGGTATTGTACTCTGGCTAACGCCAGACGATTTTACTTGCCACAGGGATAAGTCCAGGGCACAAAAAGATTCAGGGAAGAAACAAAAATGAATAGAGAATAAAGAACAATTGATAAAAAATTCAGGCATTGGATGTTTTGAGAGTTTGTGAATGTGAATTCTTGGGCTATCCATACAATTTCTGTTTCGAGAAAAATGCATTCCTTTTTGTTAAAGTGTTAAATTCGTAGTTTAGGAAAACCTGTTGAAAAGACGAGGAATTTAAGACGAAAAATTGGTGTTGATTCTTGGAATTTATGTTAGAAATGATTGTATTTTTAGGAATTAATAAACCAAAACCGAACTTTGAAACATCTATATTTCGTGGACATGTGTATGTAACTTGGACAGTGGATAAAGACTTTCTTCACAGCACGTTGCCTATAAACTACTATATCAATTACTGTCCTCAACAGCTCAATCACGGGAGCGATATTTGCCGCAATGTAACTACTATTTGCAGTGCAAAGTACGTGTACAATGGAACGACATCCAACGGAATAATAAAAGCGTTCCCAAATAACATAGAAAATTATTTACCAGAGAGGAATTTTGAAGAGATAAATACCACCATTGAGACCACAGGTCCATTTGTTCAAGGCACCTGGGATCAAGAGACGAACCGCTTCATGTGTGGGATATTTTTGCACAGATGTATGGATGGGCAAGTTAATCCGTTGTTCACTTATTTAGTAAATTTCAATGGTACCAAACAGCCAGATAATGCTGGTTTCATCTATTTGGGCAATGGTAAGTTAATCGCTATCTGGTGTATAAGATTAGTTGAACAATTCGCTGTGTGGTAAATTGCACGCAGGGTGACATTGTACCCACAATCATGGCCAAAAGAATCTGAAACTCGTGGGTTATCTTCAAGTTTTCGTTAATATAAGTGATTACTGTAGTACCGATAAACCAAAACCCTCCCCTACTCCCCTAAGTACAATGTTGAATAAATATGAACTGCAGACCTCATCAGGATTCGAAATTAACTTTTAAAGTAGGTTGCCCATTGGACAAGCATTTTTTCACATCCAGGCGTCCCAGGTGAAATCTAATCGCCAAAGATGTTATTGCATAGCGGTAAAACGCAAAACAAGATGGAGAGAACACAAACGATCATGTACGAATCGTAAACAAATGGAGTGATAATTACACTACCATTTGTCAAGCAGAAGTCTCAGAACAATTTTAATTTTGGGGTCTTTAACAACTGTCCATATCTTAAAGAAGCTGGCAGCTTGAATTCTGGTCGTCCAATGGGCAACCATGCTCTGCGATTTGGTCGTCAGTGTCAAATTCTGGTCGTGTCTGACGACAAAACGCCCGTTAATTTCGAACCCTGCTCATACCATAGATAAATACGATAAAAATTACAACATTGAAAGGAAGGACGGGGGAGCTAGGAATTTTAATGGATTTATGATAGATGTCCTACTACGTTTGGCCACGATTGTAGCTGATACTGAGGGAGTGAAAAATGGCTGAACTATATGCCATAAAATTGTCTCTTCTGGTGGCCTCACGAGTGCTCAGCTCTCCTGGAGAATTTTTTATTTTTTTTTACTGGTATGTTTTAAATTTGTTTTTAAAAATTTTTAAATTTTGGGAACCCTGAACCACGGAAAACTTACGGCAGAATCTTCGTTTTCACGACTATACTTACGTGGGAAGTTTAGCTGATTAATATGAGTATATGTTGTTCATCCGGGAGACTGGAGTGTGTCGGACGACTGGCGCACGTTCGTCAAGCGATACAGTGCGTTCGTTTTGGCGTGTTTTCCAATGCCTTTCATACTCTTCGAGTTCTCAACGAGTTTCAGAAATATTGACCAAAAAATACGTTTTCTTAGGTCCGCCAGCGAAAGCTGAGAACGTTTCAGTGGACCCGGCCATCCCAGAAGGTTGTTGTTCCTTTAGTGTGAAAATTAGATGGCAAATAATCCACGTGTGTAGAGTGGATGTACCTTCATTTAGGATATGGCTTACAGCCAACAATAAAACTGTACGCGAAAAGGTAAGCAGTGATCTAATTTTTTATTTTTCTCGGGGCAAGTGTCTTTGGGGAAGGGGGACTTTATTTAACGGATAATCGACGCCTTCATATAAAAATTAGGCATAAGGATAAGATCGTGCGAATTGAGCAAGCACAGAAATTCACATGGAGGAAACATAATGTAACCGTAAAGCAAACGTGTTAAATCGAACATTAGTCACATGTGACGTGCGAGGACGCAAGGTTTCTGTCCCGGTTTCCGCTAAAAGTTGGGTCTTCCGCTCTGCGGACGTGCGCCGTTCAAGCAAACTCACAGGCTCGTTAACGAGGTAGCATTAGAGCCAACACCTCTTTTGAGAGCGCGATCCGTCCCTGATCACAATACGCAATTTCGAACCAGAATGAGAATTTCATCATGGTATAAGAACCGGAGTGAATTTATTCCAGAACGGACTCCTCTTACCTGTATCTTTTAAGTACTATTTACAACACGGACGCGAATGTTGTAAATGTCTTGTGAAATTCATGTCAAAGTGTTTATTTTAACAATTTAAGCTTTTAAACATTCTATTGGGAGTATCAAAGGGAAAAATGTAATAATAAAACCTAAATTTTGTTGTTGATGTCAACTTACGCATCTGTATGAAATGAGAAAGATCTGTATCATTTGATACAGAATACTTATAACCCTATTAGTATTCTGTATCAAATGATACAGAAGACAGTAGATCTTTATCGTGTGTACAGGGGTTATCACGTGCTCTTAAGCAAGCGTTTTGATTGCTTATTTTGCTACTGAATAACTAATGAATTTCACAAACATAATTACAAATTTCAATGGAATTGAGATGAATTGGCGCTACTTTGTTCTCTCGTTTGTCTTTTTTGTTTTTCGTGTCCGATATATCGCATACTGAGCGTTAAAGGGTTAAGACAAAGTTGGCCAACGAATGACCGGTACCCGGGGCGCTTCCTTAACTGCAACAATAAGCCCGGTTGTTCAAAGGACTTATTCAATTCATTTATCATTTCATGTCACTGAGAGTCAATGCCAAATATTCCTTGAATATACCCTTCACTTCACCGGCATTCCCACTGACATATACTAGAATTCGGGACTACGCTCAGTTTCTCAGTTGACAGAGCACTGCACTAGAATGGCAGAGTCGCGGGTTCGATTTCCATCCGCAGCCCCTAATGTTGTGATTTTTCGCAGCTGGTCCCGGTTGGATCTCAAAACTATATCATTCTGACACTCCAAAATTTTCTTCACTATATATTATTATCAATCTGTTCAAAGGATTATTTGGCATTAACACTCAGAAAGATGAAATGATATTGATATTGGGTCAAGGAAATTTTTGAGTGTCAGAATGATCTATTTTTGCCTGGTCAGCTTTTCCGGCGGATGAGTCCTGATAAGCGAACTAAGACATCCATGTTTTTGAGAAACCAACTTAAATTTAATCTGGCAAATAGAACTATCCACTGAGCTTTCCCCTATTCAATAAATAAAATCTTACTCTTTCCTGTCCGAGGACTTTCCCCTTGACGAGTAAAATCGTCTGGCGTTAACCAGACTCAAATCAAATGGCGTTAGCCAGAGTAAAATACTAAAGTCCCCATAGGTCGCTGAGGACCGATACGGTCAGGAAGGAGTTAAGGTCACTCGCCACGAGAGTGATGTGTTGTGACACAAGTACTAAGAAGCAATTACGCGTTACAAGTTTGACTCTCGGGAAAACTCTAAAATTGCACGAGTTTATAAGTAAACGCAATTTTGCTAGGGTAGAAGTTGCAGCGTGTCGCACAGTTTGTTGCCAGTGATCGTTTGATGTGTGCGAATCCCTGTTAAACGCCCGACTTTCAAGTTAGTCGTTTGAATCAAAACGCTAGATTTTGGTTAATTTGGGCCTACCCAAGCTCGACGCATCGAGTTCAGTTGGGGTAATCGAAAAGTTCGCCGGCTAAAGAAGGCCTTACTCAAAAGTAATAACGGGGCTCTCTCGTGCCATGGCCGGTTCACTACAGTTACATCTGCTGGAAATGTAAATATTTAATTCCTAAAGAGAACAGAAATAGTCGTACTCTTCCGTTTTTGTCGAATGAATAAATAAATAGTGCCCTTTAAATAGTTACCTTCCATTATTTGCTTGCGCAATTGTTGTCGTAAATTTATCCTTGCAGCAAAATCGATTTCAACTTTAAAGTTTTACTTTGGCAATTACTCCCAGACCTGTAGTGGTACCGTCTGACAATCTTTAGATTTCGATCGAAATCCCGCCTTGTTTTTGCCGAATGAATTATAATCTTCCGACAAATGTAAGCTGACTTACCAGCGTGCGGAGTAAATATTCACGGTACATGCTGTTATATATTGCATTATTATTATTTAACGTTTCCACACGTGTACGTTTTGAAACGAAGATAAGTCAGAACCAACGAACAGCGACAACTTGCTTTTCTGAGATGAAACTTTTCAAATTTATCATTGTTACGTTGGTTGTAATGAGACATGTTAGCTAAACGCATTAGCAGATCAGCTCTCAAAGACCTTTGCACCCTACCTGCCACAGGCTCAGTCGTGGTGTATCTGTTGTATTAATTACAAATACCTACGCCTGGCTGAACGTCTGTCGCCTTTTCAATTCCTTTTAATCACTGGGATCTGAAGCTCGACAAAGTTGTTGGTCCTTTGCGGAGACATGTGCGTAGCTTTTTCCCAAGGCTGCAGACAGACAGTTTTTCTTCGGCGAACGCTCCCTCCATCAATGTACATTTTTAACGCTGTTCAAGTGCAGCCTGAGTACAACTGAAGAAAATCTTGCATCCAACTCACGCCAGATTTTCGCTTGTCAACAGACTGTATAGAAACCTTCCAGAACTTCACTCCGTATTGCCAGCGACGAAGAACTACTCGAAGGGATGCAAACGTTATCTTAATACACACTTGGCGCTTGCTGACAGATCATGGCTCTTGCTTGGCCTGTGGCTAAAACTGCAACGCTAATCAACCATGTATTTCTTTGGCATAATTTAATAAACTTAATCACACTCGATTCCAATATATCTCAACGTTTGTTAACTCGGCCTCGGATTGGTTGGTCTTAATCACTGTTAGCATCAAGTGTGAGCAACTGCAGGCTAACAATCAGAATGTGATAGGCCAAAGTTTAGATTATTTTTCGGCGAGTCTGTGACATTCGACCCTGGTAATATTTCCATGTAAACAATCAGTTGGCGAGCATTCCATACTGCTCGTATTGCAATTGTTCATTTTAAAATGCCAGGAATTATCTAGAGTATGCTACTATAACCTTTCAGTCTTGCTCTGATAATTCCTCTAAATTCACAATTAACCTACACTGCTGAAATCAACTGAAAAGTTGACTCGAGCGCGATTTGAACTCCCACCTTCGGGAATCCGGTCCTACGCTCTCCCTGTTGAACTATCGAGTCTACAAGGATTAGAGGCGAGTTATTATCCAACTTAAGTGCACAGGATATTCTCGCGACAACTTAACGCTATCCACGAGGATGGATGTGCAGTGTTGCACTTCTATTTCAGAATCATAATTGAATCATAACAGAAGTGAAACACTGCACATCTATCCTTGTGGATAGCGTTAAGTTGTCGCGAGAGTATGTCGTGCACTTAAGCTGGATAATAACTCGCCTCCAATCCTCGATAAGTAGGCTTGATAGCTCAACTGGCAAAGCGGCGGACCGGATTCCCGAAGGTGCGAGTTCAAATCCCCCTCAAGTCAACTTTTTCAGTTGACTTCAGCAGTGTAGGTTAATTGTAAATTTATCGTTTCATAATGGCCTGAGGATGATTCTGAAATAATTCCTCTAAAGCATTTAGTTATTGCTATTTGTGCAGTGTATAAATTCAGTTTAAATATGACTTCCGTGAAGCGGCAAATTGGTTACTTGATTACTAAACTTGAAGGACGTCGCTCAAGCTCGTGCGTAGAAATTAACGCACAACATGTTCACAGTTAAAGTCTTAGGCAATTTTGCTGATCAAACTGTGGAGCGCCATGTACTCAGAAAAACTCTGAGCGCCAGACGGGACTCGAACCCACAACTTTCTGAATGCTAGCTAGACACTCTTACAAATTAGCCTCCAGAACTCTAGATGGCAAGGTTACTTTCGGTCAGTTGGCAATGACTTGCTGGACTGCAAGCCGTTAGATGTCGGTAAATCTTCAGTTAAATTCGGTAAATTTTCTGAGTGCATGGTGTTCCACAGTTTTATCAGCAAAATTTCCAAAGACTTTAATACAGTGCGACCTCTATTAAGCGGCCACCCTCAGGACTTCGAAAAGTGGCCGCTTAATAGAGGTACCGGAATCTGGGCACCAGAGGTCGGCGATGAATATGAACTAAAGCGAGAGCCACTTAACACGGTTGATTCCAACGCTGTCGCAATTGTCCGGGAAAGGGAACGAGGGGTAGGTCCAAGAGGAATGCAGTTCATAAAGAGCCCGACACGCAAATCCACGAGAATGAAATAAATGATGAAACAGTTCTTGGACATGTTCCCAAGCTTATGGCATTATGGCTTACAAAATTTCTCAAGAGAGCGACAAACAAGGGAAGAGCTGTTGTGAAAGGCAAGCGTGTAAACAAAGGGGCCGGCTACGGTTTAGAACTCCAATGCGAGTATTGTTTCACAGGAGACGAGTTCTCTATTCGATGGCTTAAAACGAAACTTGAGCAGTAAGGATTTTTATAGACTTACAATACAGTAGTTTTTCGTGCCACAGAACAGTGGGTGCTTTCAGTACCGGATGTGAAAGATTTCCACGTGTATACATTTTGCGGCTTGTGACTTGTCATTGCAATGGAGATTAAATTGCAGTTCTTGTCGTTGTCAGTTATCACCTATTCTTATTGCCGTCTTCCTGTCATCATTTCGCTTGAAAAGATAATTTGCTGGCCGCTTAATAGAGGTAAAAAAGCAATAAATAATGACCTTGCAACAACGAAAAGGTGGTCGCGGCCGCTTAATGGAAGCGGCCGTTGAATAGAGATATCAAATACAGCATTTTAGCGACAAATAATTCGGGACTTTAGAAAGTGGCCGTTTAATGGAGGTCGCACTGTACAGATATAATAATATATTCACTTGATAATAACTGCATGTAACTTATGTACTAGCATCTAAGGGATATGTTGATGATCTTTAACTCTTTTCGGTTAGTATTCGACTTGCATTATTTTACTTTGGCTAACGAGAGACGATTTTACTCGAGAGAGAGGAAAAATGAGAATGGGAATAAGAATGAGGATGACAATGAGAATGAAAATGAAATTTAGAATGAGAATGGAATTGAAAATAAAAGTGAGAATGAACTTGACTTTGAGAATAAGAGTGAGATTGAGAATGGAAATGAGAATGAGAGTAAGAATGAGGATGAAAATTAGAATGGGAATAAGAATGAATGGGAAGAAGACAATGAGGATCAGGATGAGACTAAGAACGGTAATGAAATTGAGTTTAAGAATTAGAGTGAGAACGGGAAGGAGAATGAGAATAAGAAGAGTGAAAATAGAAATGAAAATTAACATAAGAATGGGAATAAAAATGAGAATGAAAAATTAGAAGGATAATGGGAGTGAGAATGAGACTGAAAATGGGAATCGAATGAAAATGAGAATAAGAAGAGTGGGAAGGAATATGTGAATACGAATAAGAATCAATACGAGGATCAAGATGAGCATCTCGCTCATTTTCATGTTTAACTCCTTCCAGTCCCCCTAGGTCCTCAGTGACCTATGGAGATTTTAGTATTTTACTCTGGCTAACGCCAAACGATTTTACTCGTCAATGGGAAAGTCCTCGGGCAGGCAAGGGTTGAAC
>JBAHVQ010232578.1:0-10130 GCA_036872915.1 Nanipora kamurai
GTATCGGGGTATACAGACATTGATTAAACTTTAATTTCTTTTGAATTTTCCTCATGAATTGTTGATGAGTTTTAGAAGAATATTTAATGTTTTCGTTCAGTTCTAAGGTGCTTTAGCTTTTGCAGATAGATTTCTACATCGGACAATATCTGCCTGTATCGATGATGGGATTTGAATCACATAGGAAAAATCTAAAATACAAGAGGAGTTGGTAATTTTCCAAATGACATCTGATTCGTTAATATAGTATTAGTGACCTCACAGATCGTCTTCGTGGGTGTGATTATATTTTCAATTAAAAGAAAAAAAAACATGCGAAAATGTGTTATAGCGCCCTCATAGTGGTCTTCCTGGGTGTGATTTAATGATCCCCTGACATAAATCTAAGCAGAAACGAATGATGCATATAGCTTAATTTTTTGTGCGGCAGTATTAGAAAATTGTAGCCGCGTCAGTGCTTAGGACCAAGCTGAGAGTTAAACCAACTGGTGATCTTAATACACGAACGGCTTCTTGTTTTAAAACAAAATGAAAGAAAGCAAAGAAGTTGAATTATTTCTAACTCCAAGTACATTGTCGAACATGAAAAACGACGTTTTCGTTGTATACAGACGCTCTAAAGGCGACTTCTTCTACTTGAACTTCAACACTAGTCCTTGACCTGGGACTCACTGATTACATACTGTGATCTTTCTTGGGATTTTTAAGGCATTCATTAACATTAAGGCCTGGCTGTACGTTCCAACATTATTGTTCGAAATCGTTACGATTTAAGAGCCAGGTGAGAAACGAAGTTTAGTTAAAAATATAATAGCCCAACAAACAAGTTTAAATAAAGCCATAATGGAACCATATCTTTAAAAAAAAATTTTATGACTAACGTTTCGTTACTTAACCAGTAGCATCCTCAGAGTAATTATCTACAGGAGTTTTGTAACTGTTAGCTATTTAAGCCTCTCAACTCCTGTAAATAATTACTCTGATGATGTTACAGGTTAAGTAACGAAACGTTAGTCACAAAAATTTCTTTAAAGATATGGTTCCATTATGGCTTTATTTAAACTTGTTTGCTGGGCTATTATTGTTCAACGTCAGACAAAGAAAACTATTAGGATGCATGAAACTTTTTATTTAACATTCAGTCATTACGAAAATATAGAATATCTTCACAAATACTGAATGAGAATTTGCATTGAATGTAACACTATTTGTTGCCTGACGTTGGGCAACGTTTGGCGAGGCCTTTAAATTAGTCGTTGCGTCCTGTAGCCGTCGCCATCTTATAACGGTTGTTTCATCTGAAACAATGGATAGATTGGTTCATTAGCATGCTAGAACACTTAAGCTGAATACCTATATAGTGTGTTCGCGTACTCCCATGCAGAAGGAGTAAACGGTCGTAAACAAGTATTAGTTACATATATTATTCGCTATATTGAACATCGGAACTTTGATGTACTCCTGCAACATGGTTGCTGTAAAGTGACATGCACACATTAAACTTGCTCAATCGTACTTGGCAAGAAGGCATCTACTATCGTAAAACCCTCCAAACACTGTCCAAAATTCAAAATAACTAATCTGTCAAATCTTCCGGTTGCTGGTTGGGAATCAGGAAAATCGATTGCTTAAGCTCTCTAGTATGTAAGACCAAGTGATTCTCAAGTGGATTTTAAACCTTGATACTCAAAGGAATCTAAGGAATCTAATTTGTTAATCGCTTCCTAACCGTAGGTAATCAACTATGTCGTTATTAAACTTTTTTTTAAGCTTCTATACGTGATCGGTCTGTTGTCACATGTACGTTAACAAATTCGTAGAGTCATGAAAATGAGAAACAGTTCTGAGTTACAGTCGAAGCCGTAGCTTTGAGATCTTCCAACTGACGCTGTCTGGGAAAACGATACTTTTCCTAAGAATCTTGACAAACTTCCTCGATGGTATATAAATAATGCTTCGTAGGTAGTATATAAAAGAGCGTAGAAAGTCAAAAGTTTGGTAGACTGCTAAATTTATATAGAAAAATTCGTTTCTTCATAAATTTGATATTCTATCAAACTTTCAAATTGATCAAATGTATTTCTGATCCCAATGTGCTAACATGTCAACTTTAATTGCTAGTTCAAGTGTTAACTGGATTAAAGAAAATGCGACAGATCTTTAGCTAATACGATACTATCGCAAACAGAATTTAAGTGAAACATGGACATGGTTTGATTTAAAACTTGAAGCATAAGACAAAATTTTTTTTAATTTTTTCAGATCACATGTCACAAAAGTGGCGCAGCTATAGCGATTTTTGCCTCTACACCTTTTACGCGGACACCCCCCTTGGTTTACTAAGTTTATACTTTATTAATAACATTTCACGGTCATTGCCAACTTTCTTGGAACGTTTGCATGACTGCCATGCGTTGGAAACTAATAGTAGTGTATTGGTAGTTAACTATTGTAAATGTCGTCTTTGCGTCGAAAACATGGTCTCATTTGGGATGTTCATGTTGCCTATCAGTTTAGTCATCGCTTATTTAGTGCTCGTTGTACAACGTTTTTAATTAAGAGAGAGCGTTGCTCTCAGTTATTCTACTCAGTTAGCCTACCCATTTACAAAGTGCTTTCTATACCCCAGAATACTGCGTTTAGACAATAAAGATTTGAAATAAACATCTCACCAATTAGTATCGGTTTCAGAACCTCATAACCCTTGTGACATGAATAGGGTACAATTTCACGTCTCTTAAACAAATCTGCACCCTCACACCCAGGCGCTTAGACTTAGCTACGCCGCCGCATGTGGCGCGCGTGAAAGATGCAGCTGGTGGTGGGCGATGCAACGAGGAAAAGCCTGGCAGAAAATGTGTCGGAATGTGAGATTCCAGTCGAAGTGTGACTTTGCGATAACTCTAGCCTTTTCTCGCACGGTTTTTTGCCCAACTGATGGAATCGATTAGTCTCTTAAGACAATTATTATTGACGATACTTTGGGTCAAATTGTTCTTATAAACACGAACTTTGGATTAAATACCAGATGTTTCATCGGAGTGCCAAAGCGTGAGAATAGGTTTATCCTATCAGATGTTTCAACTAGTTAAGGTCATTTGTTTGTACGTTATTTGAACACAGTGACAAGAACTAGTCTATATAACTGTCCGTAGTCATATACATCTGTCCGTGATGCATGCGAGAAGCCCGAAAAGCCCTTGGTACCAAATCGCTCAAATGCATGATTAATATTCAATTCGAAACGGTAAATTCGACCAATTCTATTTATACCGATTCCCAGTTTGGCGTTATTCTTTATTGGTGGTTACATTCAAGAGAATTTCTTTATTGATGTGCTTAAAGAATTATTGCATGCGGTAACGACCAACAGCGGTCCACCACATTGAAGGCTTTTTCTGACAAGCACCTCCTCCACATTCTTTCACGTCTGTGTCGGTTCTCCCACAAGCGCCTACATGGATACGAGGCTGGAATGATCAGCAATAGGACGTCAAGGCGTGGTACACCCCAGACGTGGGCGCATAAAGTCGTTAAAATCTTATCAGTTAAGTTAACAGTTGAATAAAATTCCCCTTTAGCAGAATATTGATCTATTAACAAACTTGAGGCAAAATAACCACTGTAAACAACAACAATTATGAGATGTTGATAAAACAGAACATGAAAAAAGTATCATTGCAAAAGAAAATCTCGGCCAAATACAATGGTTAGTAAATGATACCAAAGTTGACTGAGATTAATAAATTGGTAACAAGGTAATTGGTCAACTGCAGTAATTCACTAAATTCGCATCAGTAATCATCTGATCAGAGCTGTCCATATGCGATTTTGCACCTCCAAACCAAATATTGTCTACAGACCGACTACAGTGACAATTTAACCGTAGAAAAATTACTTATTTTTAATAAAGGTATTGCTTGGTGCCACGATAGCCTAAAACTTTCGAAATCTTGTAATTTTTTTCCATCTTCATGTGTAAGGAAACATGTATATATGTTATATGTTGACTGAAAGGAAATATACAATCTATTGCGAAAGGTTTTTTCTTTTTTTTTCAGCTCTAGGTTCTTGAATTTCCCAAAACGTCCGTGAAACTAGAAAACTTGTTGAATTTCAGTAATGGTTGGGTGCCCTAAAACGTTGACTCTAGATCAGTGGAGTAACGGAGCTAGTGGAGGCCTTAGAAGAACTTTGTTCGGGGCCCCCTGACCTCCCTTAGATTAGACATGCAGTTCAAGACTTCAATGGACTGCTGGAGGGTATAGTCATATACTGTCAGAACTCTGACTCAGGTAAAAGAATTATTACACTTGTAACTGAACCTTCACAAGACACATGAAATTATTTATTTGATGAGAGATAAGAGAAATGGAAAACAATAACGTGTACATATTAACATTAACGTGGCATGTGCGAGATCTAGTAAATGTACAGTTGACAATTCTTATAGTTATGTTGAACCAAAATAATGAATTAATGAAATACACAACAGAGCTACTAACATAAATGCTATTTTACATAATAAGTTATCAGCAATGAAATAACAGAATGACAATTATATTTCTTTTGAAATGTGACATTTAAAATGAACAGGACAAAGTATTTAAGCTACATTTATGTCCGCAGTAAGACTGCATGACACAATGTCCACTGCCTGAGAATATGTCCAAATTGGACATAATTAAAATTTTTAAAGTCATGACGTCATCATAGATTTATCGGGTACCCCTTTGAGGTCGGGGCCCTTAGGAGTGGCTCTAACCCTGACCTTAGTCCGTTACGCCACTGCTCTAGATTGTTCTTTGAGGTCCTATATTTGAGTTGTTGGACAGACTAGAGTTAAAACGACAATTTTTCCATTTTCTTTTAGTATTATCTACGATTATTTTAACATTTTTACAAACATAAAAATGATTACACGGTGTTATATGATCATGCTACGAAACATATATGTCCGGAATATTACAACAATGTAAATGAAATACAACAACAAATGAAATACCAAAAAATACTTAATATTTACAAAATGTGAACAAATATTTTAAATAAAATAATGCAACAGATTATTACTTTCAGAGTTTTTTCTTAAATAACTTAATCGATGAAACACGTATCAATGTTAAAAAATCTCGGCGTCAAAATTCCTCCATATGACAGCCCCTCTAGGAGAAACGTGTTTGGAAAGTTGACTTTGCCGGGAATGTTTTCAGTAAAGGTTCTTTTATGCATATGTTACTCAAGACGAGATAATCTCTGCTTTCATAAACTGTAAAAGCGTCCTTCAAATAGTTTGGAGACATTTTCTTCGTTAGTTTAAAACATTACAATTTCACGTTCGTCCAAATTCTTTCATAGAACTCCATTATAGTTTTGTCAGAAAATTCAATGAGCGTATTTCATACATTGAATTCGTAATAACCTTCTGCTTTTTTCCTGCAGTTCAAACAACTTGTCTTTTCCATAGGAGTTGTTATCATACCGCATGGTAGAACAACTGCTGAATTTTCGCCACACGATGTTGTCGACGATTCTTAATATTTCTTGGAAAATAAACTGTCCGGCTCTTTGGAATGATCCAGAGCTTTTAGAAATTATACTTTATAGCTATGTTTTCCCACTTCAACTGTTCATTGGCGATTACTACCAAATGTTTTTATTGTTTACAGGCTTTCATATTTCGATTTACAATTATGTCAAGATAGGCACCAGAGAGCATTTTAACCCGTTGTCTCGAACAAACAATTATATCATCAACTTTGTTTTTATTAAGGAGTTAGTCGAGTTTCTACTAGCCATATATGAAACTTGTTTAAATCTGAGTTCACTTTTAGTTCAATTTCGCTGACTGGAATCCAGTCTTGAAACAATTTTTTATCCGCAACCATTAAGGCGCCGCATTACTAATTCGATGATTACTTTTTTGATTATTTTCTTAAATGTTGAAAAGTATGTCAGTTTCATTTTTGTTACATCCTCAAGGTAATATGAAACGATAAATTCACAATTAACTTACACAGCTGAAGTCAACTGAAAAAAGTTGACTCGAGCGGGATTTGAACTCGTACTTTCGAGAATCGGGTCCACCGCTCTACCTGTTGAGCTATCGAGTCTACAGGGATTGGAGGCGAGTTATTATCCAACTTAAGTGCACTTCAGTCCACTTTTTTCCTTTACTCGAGCCAACTTTTTCAGTTGACTTCAGCAGTGTAGGTTAATTGTGAATTTATCGTTTCATATAAGTTTCAACTTTTTGTAAAATGCCATTACCTTGAAATTGCTTTTCAAGGTTATAAACTCAAAAAAGTTATCTGGACTCCTGACTGGAAGCGAACCGGCAACCTACTGAACGCCGGTGACATGCCGAACCATCAAGCCAGATGAACACAGACGGTACTAGAGCCAAGGTTACTATTTACACTAGTTAGTAGTTGACATTTGCACTCCCAACTGCACTCTCAAAAAGCCAGGTAGCCCTGGCTAATCCATCAAATCTTCCGGTTGCTTTTTGGGAATCAAGAAAAATCGATTTCTTAACCTCTCTAGTATGTAAAACCAAGTGATTGTCAAGTGGATTTTAAGCCCTCGTAGTCAACGGAATCTAAGGAATCTAATTTGTTAATCGCTTCCTAACATGTAGATAATCAACTATATCTTATTCGCATATTTTTGAAGATTATAAGCTCAGAAAAGTTATCTATGCCGCTGACGGGAAGTGGAAAGCAAACCTGTAACCTACTGATGACCTGGGAGTGGCTCCAACCATCGAGTCACAAGAACTCAAATGGTAGAGCGAAGGTTACTATTTACACTGATTAGTAGTTGACATTTGCACTACCAACTGCACTCTCGAAAAGCCAGGTAGTCCCGATCAGAAGACTACGATTTCGATTCCCATTAGGGGCTAAGAAAACATTTCTGAGTTTATAAGTTTGAGGAGTATGCACAAATTCAACCTAGACACTTAAGTTAATCACTTGCCGCACAGTATCTGTCAGTATTGATCATTTTATTTAAACTAGATAATTTGTCGAGAGTGCAGTTAAAAGTGCACGTGTCAACTACGAACCAGTAGAAACATTAACCTTTAGTCTACCATCTGAATCAATCAAGCTCAATGATAAAGGGAGCTCGATTAATGGCGATCGGGAAGATTACGTGTCAGATTGCTGTCAAGGGCTCAGACAAGCTTTCTGAGTTTATCAGCATGAGCATGCGCAATTTCAATCTGTACACACCAAGCTACCACATGCTGTGGGCTCGTCAAACGACATCCGAATAATCATAATAAGGTAAGCGTTATCTATAAATACCGCTTCGATTAATATTATTGTTTAAGGCTAAACCAATCTTTTGCTTTCTTTTGCTTTCTCCACACATAAAGTAGACGGTATTGAACTACTTAAGCCGAAATAAAGCAAGAGAAAGCTAATTGAAAACCCTGTAAAACAAGGTCTAAACTTAAACCCTTACCATATTCCGAAAGCTACAGAGATGTACAAGTAAATTGGTATACTCGACCATTTATCGTTTGTAGTTTGCCAAATTGAAATGAGAGAAGGCTGTTTTCACCGTTTATTCTTACATCTATCCATCTCGCACAAACCTTACAACAGGTTTTATCGAAACCCCTGAACACCAAAATTCTGGTTTACCGACGTTTGTATGGTATCCAGTTTTCATCCAATTAGAATAAAACAACTACGGTGTCCAAGGTCAAAATTTAAACTCGTCAAACTACTAAAGGAACCAGCCTCAGGGTCTGATGAAACCACCATATTAACCCTTCAAAGTGGTCGATGTTATTGCACCCACACAGCGATGATCCAGGGTATTTCTAACTTCAGACTCCTGGATCGTTGTCGATGAGCACTTTCAATTGTTAAATCTTATTTTCAGCTGTTGGGAATAAACAACTCCTCGGGTTTATGAGGAGTGATAAGTATAACTTTTGGAAAAAAACCAACAGTAAGTTGCTTATGTCGTTATTTGAAAAGTAAACTGACATCATTTTGCAGCACCTCTAATATTGTATATCACCAACAAGAAATTAAAATCGCAACAAGAGAGAGGATTAACTCATGATAAGGACTGTTTCATCTATAAGTAGCAGAATAGTTTCCGTGCAATTTAATCCTTCGAAGAGAATGCCTTATCACAGAAAATTAAGACTTCATGAAATCAATAGAAATGTAATGATTTGAGTAAACTAATTCTATTTCAGAACCATCTTCACATATGTTTAAATGTAATTTATCCTTTCATATTACCCTGAGGATGATGCTGAAATAAAATGAAAACACTGCACATCCATCCTCATCATCGTTAAGCTGTCACGAGAATATCTCGTATACATTCAAATTGGATAATAACTCGCCTCCAGTCCCTGTAGGCTCCATAGCTCAACAGGTAAAAGGGCGAACCCGAGTTCAAATTCCACTCGAGTCAACTTTTTCAATCGACTTCAGCAGTGTAGGTTAAATGTGAATTTATTGAGTAAACTAATTCGTGCTTATTTCGTGTAATGTTTATATCAGCAGCACTCTGCACTGGTAAAAGATCATTTCCAAGTTTCGTGAGCGCTGATGTTGACTGGCCAGAAGCTCAAAATCTTTACCTGAAATATAAAAAAAAGAAAATCTTTAGTCTTTCCTCTTTAGTCTTTCGTCAGTCGATCCAAACTCCAAAGTTTAATAAAATAATTTTCATAGCTAACATTACATTTTTGTTTCAATATTTTATTCCCTTCACATGACGCTTTTATGTATGTAAGCCGTCAACATTTTTCGTTTATACCGTTAGATAACTAGTCTATTTCTTCAGCATCAGTTTATGTTATTTCGATCCAGTCCTGAGTACCGTCCAAAACATTACAAAGTTAAACAATTTTCTTTTAATTGGTATCAAAATTCTTGCGATGCAAGACTTCAAGTTTGTCTAGGCATACACTTTTGGCTATTAAATGGCAGATAATATGTTCTTTGACTAGTCAACGTCGCCTTCATAACAGGATGTTCGACTTTTCCTGTCTTCTCAGAATCTTCAATGCTTCGTCATCTTTATCACTTCTTGATAAAATTAGATTCGTCCTATTTGTCATCATGAAAAGTGTTTTTTTTTCCCCGTCTAGAACAATCTTCCTTCTATGGAAATATTAGCTTCCTGCTCGAGTTAATTCCTTCATTTCGCCACCCCATTCACATTTATATCGTGTTAATTTAATATACTTTAATGAAAACAAATGCCAATTTCTTAAAGTAAGGTAGAAGTTGCTGAGCTAAGCATATCGCACTATTCGAAGAAATTCGTTACTGAAAAATTTCTGTATCCCAGAAACGAATTTCTCGTGCAAGCTCTACTTTATAAATTTATTTACGATCTATCTTTTACTTATCTACATATGATTTATGTCTAATTTAGATATCTGTTGACTATTTATCAGTCTGAAAATTTATCGGTTACTGAGACAGCGCACGTATCCTGACCTGCTGAGTGCTATAATGAGTGTAAAAGAGATTAAAAATATTACCACAGAACGAAGTCATTGACCCTTTGTTGACGAGATGATCATCAGATTCATCCCACCTGCCGCTAGTAGATTTAATGAGGTAATGAAATAACCAAGGTTAACAACAAGCAAACCGCGCTCTGAAGGACCTGGGTGTGAGCATAGATCGATATGTAATCTAAACAAAACTTTATTGTAGGGAACCTCTATAATTCTTGAAAGTCCGAGAAAATTGATTAGAATTTTAAATAAAGAAAACCTTTGGCAAACGTGACTAGTAACGCACGCAAAAAAAAACTCCAGTTTTTTGCGTCATTTTTTAGCGTTGATTTCAATTTCAAAAGGCGTTGTTTTTAGTCAAAATTGGAATAGGAAGCGGGTGAAAGTAGGGCCTTGGTCTACTGGATACAGAAAATAAAGATTTAAAGGGTAAGTCTGGGAAAATTGGAGAAAACAGTTAAAATCCATTCTTCTAATCCAATTCCGCAGGGAACCAGAATTGGACCATGGCTTTTTTAACCATGATTAATGACTTAGGCATCAAGGGTCTACCATCTAATAATATATGGAAGTTCGCAGACGACACGACCATTTCTGAAGTTGTCCCAAGAGAGGCGGAAAG
>JBAHVQ010232589.1:0-10129 GCA_036872915.1 Nanipora kamurai
TTTTTTTGGGACACCCTGTATATTAGAATTATAAGCTAAACATGGTGTGAAGATGATGGACTTGAACATTAAGTTCGGGTTTGAGTTTCTTAATATGTAGCGCTTCTTTGAGTTTAAGATAAAGTACAAATTTATCGGAGTCTATGATTTTAAAACAGAGGAGTTATGCTGACCTCTGCAAGCAGAGGATTTTTGAAGGTGTTTGACTATGTCGGAATGTTTGTCAGTTTGTGTGTGCTCATTAATCCGAGTGGTGAGAGGACGAGTGGTTTCGCCAATTTAACGGAAATTACATCCCGCACAAGTAAACTCGTACAGGTTAGTATAGTCTTGTGAAAGACTGTTGGTGGAAGTGACCGACGTTTCGACAGCCTTAGTGGCGATCATCTTCAGAGTCAAAAGGAGAGTAATTGTCAGGTTCGCCTGTATTTATATCTGGTTCGTGCGTCATAAGTGGGCGGTCGTATGAGTCATAGAGGTGTGGTGTGGTTGTTTGTGAAAAGCAGTGGGTGTGGTTGTGTAGACGTTAATCATCAGTTTGTCGAAGTGTTAAGTCTATTGATTGTTCGCACGTTTGAATTTGTGAATAAGTCGTTTGTGGGGTCCCGGTAATTGTTGTGATCAGTTTAATGGTTTTTGTTCTAAGTTCGTATACCAGCTTTCTGGTGTGAGTTGTTGTTTGTAGTTGGTGCTGTAAGTAATGCATTTTGCTGATTCCCAGCCAACGTTGTGTTTGGTTTGTCGGTTGTGTTCAGCAATGTGGTTGGTTTTGTCACCGTTTTATGTCGTTCGTTTGTATTCTGTGAGTCGTATATTTAGGTTCCTGCTAGTCTCACCAATATACGTGGCTTGGCAGTCGGAGCAATTAATTTTGTAAACTGCACCTTGTCTTTCGTGTGGTTGTTCTCTGTCCTTAACGTTAGTCAGTACATGTAAACAGAGGCATAACAAGACATATATTATGAAAATATTTAATGAACTGACGTTTCGTCGCTAAACCCGCAACATCTTCAGAGTGAACTCGACTTAAAAATATGATGGTCAAACAATATATTTAAATAGAGGCATAACAAAGACATATTATGAAATATTTATTCACTTAATGCAAACTTAATCCCTCACTTAACGCAAACATTAGATCTGTTCCTTTGGCTCTATTCTGACTTCTCTTCCTTTTCTATCGCATTCGCACCATGCGGTATCGTCTTGTTACATCACTTCTCGTTACTAGAGTCCTACTCTAGTACCTGACTCATTCGATCTTACAATATATATGTTATTTCGCTTTAATTTACTTCACTTTACTGTACTTTACTTTAAGAACCGTTTGGTTCTTCCTCAGTTAACATAATGTCAACAACATGACGGCCACTCCCCGCAACTCCCCCACACGTGATTCGTCGCTTGACGGAACCGGATAAAGACGGTAGCTACACCGGCCCCTAAAAGAAATTGCATCTCAGCAACCTATTTACAACATACATGGGCTACCGTCAATAACTAAATATAAATGTCACAACGAGTTTTCACCTGTTGGATAATTAACTGTCTCTAAGAAATTCAGAAGTATATGATAATTTAGTTCAGTGTCTCATTTGTTACAATATCAACTTTATTGTACTTATTCATCCGTCACAGTTGGTTCATCCATTTCCAGGAAAGATAACTTGGTAACGGGACGTGTTAGTATAATTGTGTTCATCTTGTATTCTCCCTTTCGCTGATGGGTTGCTCGTGTTGCATCAGTTGAGCATGTCCTTACTTTGACTGTACGTACGCAAACGTCTCGGCTTGTCATAACTTCTACGACCAGGGCAAGCGGCCATTGTCCTCTCGGAAAGTATCGTCAGCCAACAGAACCAAATCTCCCACTTTCAAGTTCCTTTTAGGCAAGTTCCATTTCTTTCTTTCTAATAAAGTTGTTAAATACTCTCTTGTCCATCAATTCCAGAATATATTTGCTAAGTATTGGGCCTGCCTCCATGCAGGTTTATAGTGTAGATCATCCTTGTTGAATATCCCTGGGGGTAAGTTCGAGCTTGGACGTAGATGAAGCAAATGATCAGGAGTCAACGGTTGTTTATCCCCAGGACTTTCACTGTTGCGTGTGAGAGGTCTGGAATTCAGGATATGCATCACTTCTGCTATCACGGTCTGAAGGACTTCGTCAGAGACCAGCTGCTCCTTCAACAGGGCTCGTAGAATTTGACGAACTGATCTTATCATCCTCTCCCACACACCACCCATGTGGCTCGCTGACGGTGGGTTAAAGATCCACTGAATTTTCCTTTGTGAGCAAAAGTTGTTGATCTTCCTCTGGTTCCACTCTTCAATGCCTTTATTCAGCTCTACGTTGGCACTCGTGAAATTCGTTCCTCGGTCACTTCTGATCTGCTCTGGATACCCGCGAATACTGATAAATCTTCTAAGGGCATTTATCATAGAATCCGTATCTAACGAATGTGCTATCTCAATATGGACAGCGCGCATCGTCAAGCAAGTGAAAAGGCAACCATACCACTTCACGAGTGATCGTCCTTGTTTTACTTGAAGTGGTCCAAAATAATCCATTCCTACGTAATTAAACGGTGGCTTGTTCGGAGAAAGCCTTTCTTGTGATAAATTTGCCATAAACTGTTCACCCAAGCGTGCCTTTCTTCGTTGACAACTCATGCATCTTCTTATAACGCGTCTTACTGCTCATCTCCCCTTGATAATCCAATATACTCTTCTTAATGATGAAAGGACTGACTCTTGACCCATATGACCTACGACTGCACGATGGTAACGGATGATCATATTAGTTACAGGACGTTTATAAGGCAGGATAATAGGATGTTTGGTGGTATCTTCGACTTGGGCATTAACCAGTCTGCCTCCTACCCTTAACAGACCATCATCCATCCGCGGACTTAACTGGTGAATGGACTTTCCAATCTTTCGAAGAGATTTCTTCGCGGTACCTCTAGTCGTTCCACGCTCTTCAGTTGAAAGTATCTCAATCACGTCTGAGAAAGCGATGACCTGGAAACGATTGAGAATTTCTCTCTCGGCCTTTTCTAGTTCATCCACTGTCAGATGTCCGATTCTCCTCCCTGGCGTTTTACTTAGTTTAACTGGAATGTAACTTGTCGTCGAAGAGTTCCTCTTGTCTCTTACTTTGCTTCGAAGATACTCCTTGTAGCGTAATAGCCACGCAACAGCACACTTCAACTTCCACCAGCTAGAGTAAAATGAAATTAAAGCATCCATACCTTTGCCTTGTACAGCAGTAGCATAAATCTGGGCTTCTTTCCTAACTTCTGGGTCTTCGTCATTCAAAACCGGAACTTCTTTCATTTGAGGCCAATAACTCTCTGCCTTCCATAGGAAATCGGGGCCTTTTAGCCAACGGTCATTTTTTATCATAGCGTCTAATTTCAGTCCCTTCGAGCCGTCGTCAGCAGGGTTGTTTTCCCGGTTTACATACCGCCACTCAGATGGAACAGATCCGTTATGAATTACAGTCAAGCGATTTGATTCAAACGTATGAAGCCTTTTGGTTTCGTTGTTGATACACTTAAGAACAGATGTAGAATCAGTCCAGTACAAGTTCGCTGTATCACCATGTCCAATTCCTCCCGAATTATTTTGGAAAGTCTTACGGATATAACAGCAGCCGTTAGTTCCAATCTTGGGATAGAAATTTCACGCAGGGGAGCCAGTCTAGCTTTACGCATGACAAACGCACAGTGGATTTTGTTGTTAATGTCGTCTAGACGAAGATACGCAACTGCTGCATATCCTGATCGCGAGACATCGAAGAAAAGGTGTAGTTGCGTTTCCTTTACTTCACCGAATTCCATAGGTTTGAAACAACGGTGTAGCCGTACTGCTTGCAACTTTGGCAAATCATCTAACCAACGGTTCCATTGCGACTCCTCCCCTTCTGTAAGTGGATCATCCCATCCAATTTTCTTTCTACTCAACATCTGAAAGAGAATCTTGGCTTTCATCACGTAAGGTGCAATGAGCCTCAATGGATCAAGAAGGGAATAAACTGCCGCCACTATTCTTCTGAGAGTGATCGAATCTTCGTTTACCAACTGCAATATTTTCTCACTAACATTCCACACAAACATATCTTCTTCAGTATTCCACTTGAGACCAAGAGCGTTTTCGGTAGGAAGTCGTTGCATTTCTAAATTAGCCACTGATTTCGCTCTTTCCGATTGTGGAATTGAAGCCAACACCTCCCTGTCTTTGCTGTACCATTTCATCAGTCGGAAACCGCCTCTTTCCAACAATTGCCGTGATTGATTAACTACAGTTATCGCCTTACTTGTGGTACTTGCTGGTTTCATCATATCATCCACATACATGTTTCGCTTCACCGTCTCAATTGTTTCAGCATCAAATTCTTCTCGATGTAATTCGGCTGTTTTTCTCATACAAAAATTGGCAACACTAGGCGAAGATGTTGCTCCAAACAGATGTTTAACCATTCGATATTCTTCTATCTCACCAGACAGATCTGAGTTTGGCCACCATAAAAAGCGTAGGGCGTCACGATCTCTAGGTTCCACCAGGACTTGGTGGAACATTGCCTCTATATCAGCCACTAATGCAACAATTTCTTGTCTGAACCGAACCAATACACCAATTAGTTGATTTGTCTGGTCGGGACCTTGTAGCAATTGTTGATTCAAGGATGTCCGTCTAAACGTGGCTTCACAATCATAAACGACTCTCACCTTGTCAGATTTCAAAGGGTGTGTTACTGGGTGATGAGGGAGCTACCAGACTGGTCTATCCTCCGGATTAAGCTGCTCTTCTGGAATCTTTTCAGCATGCCCCTTTTCTAGGAAGTCATTCATTGTTGCCCGATACTTCTGCAATAGACTTTTATCTCTGAGGAGTCGTTTCTTCAAAAGCAGGCCTCTTCTTTCTGCTACTACCTTGTTGTTTGGTAAATATGGTGGATCATATCGCCATGGTAATGCCACCTGGTAGTGCCCATCGACTCTTTTCAGGGTTTTTTCCATCACTTCTAACGCTCTTCTGTCCTCGATTGATGCACAGACTTTGATGTCCACAAGCGAGTGATCAAAGTCCGTTTTCCACAGCCTTTGTAACTGCTTGTTCAGATATTCATTCTGGCGCTGGCGTTCAACCTCTTGTTCCCATGGATAGGATGAGTTGGGGTCCTCTGTCTCACCGTTCAACTCTCGTCCACAAACGTTAGGAACTCCCGCAATAGTATCATCACTTCGTGCTGGAAATTTCAAATTTTCCTTTGGCTGTGGGAAAGGGTACTGAACTCCTTCTTCCAAGACTTGGTTGGTGATACAAGAAACAGTGCTATCCACCACACGAGCGAAATTTGCAGAGCAACAAAGACTATCCTTACGGCCATCAACAGGGCCAATCACCGTCCATCCTAAACTATACCTGACGGCTACAGGATCCTTCTCGCCTCCCGCTCTGTACTCCAGTGGTAAGAACAAGCCAGGTTTCTCTTGAAGTCCAATCACCAACATGACTTCTGCAATTTCCAACTCTTGCAATTCAATACCTTGAAAATGAGGCCAGGTTTTAATGTCTCCTCTTTTAGCAATACAGCTCTCTGAAATGGGCATCTGCTTCACTGTTCTAACATTCGACAACTCTACCGACGTTCTTTCATCCATAGACGTCACCACAATATCCACTAATTGACTCTCTACTTCAGTCGATCCCGTCATTCCTGATAACTTAAAGTCCAGCCTGCGACCACAAACACCAAGCTTCTTCTGCAACTGTTCATGGCAAAGAGTTACCTCAGATCCGCTATCTAACAGAGCATATGTCTCAATTGCTGGTTGAGTACTTCCCCTTGCTCGAATCTTCACAGGAACAACACTTAGGCAGACTCTCTCGCCGACCCCACTAGCAGCAATTATTCTCTCTTGGTTTGTTGTTGGTTCAGTTGTACCACTCTCTGTATTAGTGCCCTTTGTCTCTTGACTCCGTTGATTCGCTTTGTCTCCCTTGATAACAGGCTCATTTGGAGGCGGGTGCAACAATGTGTTATGCTCCTTGTTGCATCCTTCCTTCTGACACTTAAAATGAGTCTTAGGGGATGTTCTTGCATAATGCCCACTGCTCAAACATTTTATACACAAACCACATTCTTGAACCTTCTTTTTTTCTTGGTAGGATAAGTCCTTAAATTTGCCGCATCTCCAAACTCTGTGTTGGCCAAAGCATGCAGGACACCTTGTCATTGTGCTGTCCCCCTACAAGTGAATTTCCTTCTTTATCATTCTGACGTATATGAATTCTCGTAGCAAACGACGCTCTTGAGGGCAATCTTCCATATGCTTCCTTGCCCTTCCATTTCTCCTTTCCTTTCACAGTAGGTGCACTAAGATCTTCTCCAAATTCATTGTTCTCCAGTGTGGCTCTCCTTTCCACAAATCGAAGAAAGTCTTCAAACTTTGGCCTAGATCCAGACTCGATAATCGTTCCTGCGCATTCAGTCCACTTCACTCTCATGTACAATGGAAGCTTTCGGTTCAACTCTCGTAGAGTGTTGACATGATTTAACTCACTCATATACTCCGGTCCCATGCCTGTCAGGATCCTATTTGCAACCTCGAGATGTCTGGCAAACTCCAGTAAACTTGGTCCATCTGCCTGCTTCAGAAGTGGTAAGTCCTCCAATTTCTTGATACGTGCCTTTGCTATGATATGCGGTTTCCCGAAATTCTCACGTAAGGTCTTCTTTGCAACGTTATAACCTTCTTCCTCAGGTAGGTTCACACAGCTCTCAATCGCTTCACGTGCCTTGCCAGTACAATGTTGAATCAGGAGTTGCAATCTTCTGGAATTATCAGAATTTTCCTTCTCTAGACACGTCTCAAAATTATGCATAAATAACACATAATTTATTGGATCCCCACCAAAATGCATATACTTTATCTTGGGCATTTCGAAGCGCTCGAATCATCTCTTCTCCACCATCTCTGTTCCTCGACACAGACTCCCTTGTTTGGCGTTCAGGCCAATATGGTTCAGCTGCTTGAGACCATGGTGATCGAGTTAACCATGGCTGCCACCTTTGCTCTTCATATGACTGTGAAGTTTGCAATGGTGCTGTAACTTGTTGTAGCAAACTCACTCTCGGATTCGCCATTGACGTTTTGAAGTTCTCAGTTTCTATATCTGCTGCTGCTTGTACTCTCAACGCCAAATCCTTATTTATTAAAGGGACATTTCTCTGAAGATACTGTGACGCTGTTGATTGAGCAGTATTAAATCCTGGATACAATGCAGATGACATTGATCGAGGTGGAGATTGTTCGGTTACACGAGGGGTGTCCTCATTTGACCTTGCAAAACTATTCACAGCCCCCTGTGGCTGCGACTCAGGCATTACAAATGAAACTTGAGATTGACTTTTATTAGATGCAGTTACTGTTATTGATGAATGAGTTTTAATTGAAGAATCTCTGGTCACGCCATTGTGTGACGTATATATCGACTGTAGTTTCGATAATCCAAACTGCATGTGATTTTCCACCTCATTGTCATGGTATTGTGTTGTCAGCTCCAACATCCTCATCGACACGCTCATAAACATTAAAGCTTATTTCTGCTCTCCCTTCTTCCATTCGTGCTTCCATGATTTCTTTGTCATAATTTAACTCTGCAATTCTTCTTTCTAGTTGATGTTGTTTCACTAACTGGTTTATCTTTAGCTGTGCGAGAGCCTACTTTTCCTTCTTTCTCGGTACTGTCGATGACATCCCACTGGAACAAATTGACTCACTTCCACGACTTCTTCTGGTTTTACTTGAGAGAGAACTAACATCCTCTCCCCTTTTCCTTGCCTCGAGCTTTGATCTTCTGCACCAACACTCAACTTCACCATCAAAATGTACCTTTCTGGACATCTGTTCCTTGTAGCTAACACGTGCTTTCTCTTTATCTTCTTCAGAAGTAAGCAATTCGAGATACTGTTCATGACTATCTACAAATTTACGCCAAGATTCATCGTACCTTTTCTTTCTTGACTTAACATCATCCAAAGTTCCACACATATACATAATCGATTGAATATCTCCTTGTATTCCCATAAGAGCGCTAACATAGCCAGCTTGAGATTTAAACAATGCATTCACCTTTTCTGCTATAACTTCTCCGTGATCTCTTCTCTTGTTTGGAATCTTTGTACGAACGTTTTTCTTACGGTATCAGCAAACTTATCGCCAGCCTCTGACGCTGCTTCCCGATCGGTGTCTGCTTCGAACTTCTGAGTACTCGGCCACGGACACGATTGCTCAGACATTTCTTGTCCTTCCAGACTTTAAACTACCTCAACTTTGTCCCAAATTGTCCTTCCGAAGAACGATAACAATTCAAACGCGTAGCAGTAGATTCAATCCCAAATGGTTCTTAACTGTTACTAGAGTCCTACTCTAGTACTTGACTCATTCGATCTTACAGTATATACGTTATTTCGCCACTCCCCGAAACTCCCTCACACGTGATTCGTCGCGTGACGGAACCGGATATAGACGGTAGCTACACTTCTATTTTTGTAAATAGCTTATTATATCTAAGCCGAGATTTTGTAATTTTATCTCACTCTGAAGATGTTGCGGGTTTAGCGACGAAACGTCAGTTCATTAACTGACGAAAATTCTAAACGCCTATTCTATTCTGAAAATTCTAAACGCCTGCGCCAGCATGAAGAAGTTCAAGATAAAAAATTTTTTCGACTGTGCTCTGTTTCATCGAGTCCATCCGCCTTGGACCCTGATAAAATCATCTCCGTCCATTCTAGAAGAACACTGACGGAAGAAGAGAAAACAGTTTTAGTTCAAGGACTGAATTTTTCAGTTCCTCCAAAAAAACTGAACTACATAGATTTTCTTGCTCCGTTTGAACTCCTTTACAGGATGGTCAAGGATGATCCTATATCCTCAAAATCTGGTTTAGTGATCACACTTTAGTATTTGCAGTCGGAAAATCCGAATTATACACAAGAAAGAGAATAACACTTTTGAAATAAGAAATATGAAAAATTTTGATGAAAAAAAGGTTTGTAGGTGAACTTTTAACTCAATATCTCATAACTTTTAACTCAATATCTCAATATTAACTCAATTGGGAATATGTTTATTTTTTGGCAATGACCCAAATGCCATGTGGAAAATTTGGAAGGAACTTTTCCTAGAAGTATTAGATAAACACGCACCACTCCAACAAAAAAAGATCAGATCTAGCAAGATCCCTTGGATCACAAGTAAAATTAAGAGCCTCATTAATACACGAGACAAACTAAAAAGAAAAGCAATTATAAGTAAATCAGAAATAGATTGGATAAATTACAAAACAACTAGGAATCAGGTGAATATTGAATTAAGAAATGCTAAACAAAACTATTATTCCACAAAAATTGCAGGTCAAAAATGTAATCCAAAGAAAGCATGGAAATCCATAAACAATTTACTAGGCAGGCAAACCAAACAAACAGTAGTGAATGAATTAAATATAGGTGAAAATATTTTAAACAATCCACAAGAAATTGCAGAAGGCTTTAATGAATATTTTTCAAATATTAGGCCTGATTTAGCAAGTAAAACTGATATGTCCAATTGCAATTTTGAGACATATGCTAAAAAATCTAAATCAGAATTTACTGCATTCCAACCTAAAACTGTTAATGATATCTTTAATTTATTGCGTGGATTATCAAGCAATAAAGCGACTGGTGTGAGGGCGAAACACTGACAAACGCTATTTTGGCGACAAATAGGACGCTAAATATTCGCAAAAAAAGACGAAAAGCACATGACGAATGTCTGAGTTTATATTTTGTTTGTTGTGGGGTTTTTTATTAAAATTGGAGATTAACGAACTAAAGAAAGTCACAAATTCTGTATGAACCAGCAAATTAATGTAGCCTCGACTACATTTTCGGATCGTTGTATTTCAAGAGCAAATTCGAGTAATATCGCCGGGAAAAGAACGTACATATTGATTTCTTTAGTTTGCATCATCGGCAAGCAAGGAAAGTGATAAAGTTTGGATTTTCACGGGGACTAAAGGACATAAGACGTTCGTAAGTACATATGAGATTATAGTTTGGTTATTTTGTGAC
>JBAHVQ010232600.1:0-10129 GCA_036872915.1 Nanipora kamurai
CCTGATTAATCGCGGTGTGTTAACCCTAATTTTTTAGGCTGGGCTTACAGCAGAATGCTCCTTAAGCACAAATTTTACTTATGCCTTTTACTACCTACCTTTTACTAATTATCATGCACCTAAACCAAACATCGGCCTGATTAATCGCGGTGTTGTAACGTATCTTTAATTAACCCTTTCCTGTCCGAGGAGTTTCCCCTTGACGTCTGGCGTTAGCCAGAGTTAAATGCTAAAGTCTCCATAGGTCACCGAGGACCTATACGGACAGGAAGGAGTTAAGGAGATAGGTTTTATACCCTGGTTAACTCTTTCCTGTCCAAGGACTTTCCCCTAGACGAGTAAAATCGTCTGGGGTTAGCCAGAGTTAAATACTAAAGTCTCCATAGGTCACTGATTACCTGAACTATACGGACAGGAAGGAATTAAGGCAAGTTCTGTCTGAACTGGATTATGTTGACAACTATCGTCTTGCGTCTGATGGAACAGGCAGGTTTAGTTTATGTGGGAAACATTGAAAGCTGAACACAATCGTTGTTGCCCTAGTCTAGGGCTCAGAAAGCACTTTTTTGAGATCATGAGCTAGACAAATGTTCGCTGGTTGTATGACATTGTTTGGTTTTCCGCCTTTCTCTGGAGGTCTGCGCAAGTTCGTATATAAGACTTTATTGTTAACGTTTTTTGAACGTCAATTTTTTAGAATTTGGTTCGGAATATGTTGCACATAAATCCTCATAGGAGGCCATCAGCACGCCAGGTAAAACATCATAAATGTACTAAATCTCTGATGCAACTACCTCTCAAATGTCTGTCTTCTACAAAAGAACTCTTGCATTGGTAAAGGAACACCTATTATAATTTTTTCCTTACCTGTGACGCCATTTTGTCACATTTTGACCAATCGGTTTATTTTCGAGATTATTCGATGAAGCCGCTTCAGTTTATATATATATATATATATATATATATATATTTGTTTAGTTCAAGAAATTGAACAACCCAACTTTGAACTATTGTTTTCATAATGTACCAGTTCCCAGAGTCCACTCAACTTAAAACAGAACTATTTTGAACCTGCCTTGATGTGGTGCCCGTACCCTAACACAAACTCCCTAATTAACTTTTAAATCGAAATCTCAGTGCCAGTTTTTGCGAAATGTCTGAAATTACCGAAATAACCTTCATTCTGTTACTCTCTCATAATTTTTCGCGCCAGGCTGTCAGGGTAAATATCTGCGATTTTGAAGTGGGCATAAAAAAACAGCCCAGAGCGGGGTTTTTATGTGGCGCGTCATCCCCTTTTGTCAAGAAGTGCTACAGAGACAATTGTTTCGTATTTATTATCTGGACTTCAGAATGGAAGTTTCGTTCTTATCTCGTCCCACAAGGAACAGGCTACTGTTCTGTCATCTGTTACTCCTCAAGAGAATCTAATAACTTCACCCTCTTTGAAATTGAGGTCGCCCAAGTTTGTTCCACAAAATTCGTAGATCTTATCACTTATGTCCAACACTTGTTGCCCTTCATTCTTTTTTTTAGATACTAAACCACGCTTGGATTCTAAACAGAAACACACTACCTCAGAACAAGCTTACTCTAAGTAGCAGTGTGTCAAAAATCAAGGTAGGTAGAAATCTACATCTCAGTAGAGAGACTGAATGGTATTCTGGATTGAAATCCGTAAGTCTTAAATGCGTATCCTCTTGAATCTTGGAAACTCTTGCCGTCCAATTCCATCTCAGAATCATCCTCAGGGTAATATGAAACGATAAATTCACAAAATTCACGGTTAAATGTGAATTTATCATTTCATCTTGCCGTCCAACATTGGCTCAAAAAGGTTCATCGAGACTGGACAATATGTAACCGTCGCTCTACCGTCCGAGTCCGTGTAGCTCAATGGCTAGAGCATTTCACCGGCGATCAGGAGGTTACGGGTTCGATTTCCAACAGGGGTTCTAAGCTTTTCTGAGTTTTCAAGCCATGAGGAGCAAGTGCACTTAAGATCTACCCACATCATGCTACCACGTGCCGTAGAACCTGTAAGAGTTAATTACTCCTAACTTGTCCCGTTTAAGTTATAATTTAATCCCCTTGTAGCACTTTCACCAGAGTTTCTTCACATGCTGTCAATTCAAATTAATTTTTCATGACGACTTTGATTGTCGGATGATACTGAAATTCCTCTTCGTGTTACCTAAAGGATGACCATGAAATAGAATTCAAACACTACACGTTCTGATGGGTAAATGTTAAGTTATCGCAAGAACAACCAAACGCTTTTGCAAATGGATAATTTAGTTCAAGCCCACGGTTCCGAGTCGACTCGATAGTACACTCGGTAGAGCAACAGTCCAGATAACCTACTGAACTTTTAGAGTCAACGTTTGCGTTACATGTATCCAATATTATGAAATTTACCGTGGGGTCGATCATCCCCTATGTAGTGTAAATGATACCATTTCGAGTATTGCAAACATGAACGTTATTAGTGGTTATTTTAATCTCTGCTAGAAAAAAAAAGGAAAGTTCCTCGGATTTTGTTTTCTTTTGTATCGTTATGCCGCCATCGGCAACAAATCCGTCACCCCAGACAACATTTGGGTCATTTGTACGAGGAAAGTCGACCGGGGTTCCCACTGGATGCGTCTTACATGAGGTGCGAATTGACCCATTTATACGAGTGTGACTCGCGTGACTATGGTGCTTCGTCCCGCCGCCGCCCCTGACATATCTGAAAGGATGACACTATCTATGTAACGTTCTATGCAGTTTCGGCAACTCAATAGTTATCCCAAACAGTTAAACCAGGGAAGTGGAGCTTTACTCAAAGATTAGTTTTCCCATTCCAGCAGTTGGTTTCCGCTATTGATTTCCTTTGAAAAGCAGACATGCCTTCAAAGTTACCAAGGGGAAAGCAAGTTAACTCGGGCGACTATAGAGAAAGAAAAGACGAACTTGGTGCTCCCGTCATTTTTAGACACTAAAACGTATTTTGATCTTCTAGGATGCGTTCAAAGCGACGTTTTCAGCTCTTAACTCAAGCCCCGATGGCAGAAAGTTGAAACCCGTAAACACATCATTTCTGGCCCAAAGAAGAGTCGGAAAGGTGAAGCAATCTAATGTATGATGAAACATCTTGAACAATCACAGAAATTTGTACAGTATTTTGATAAGACGTCCATTTGATGCATTATATACCTATCGTCAGGGTTTATTCGTGTGCAAAACGAGATAATTTATGGCGGAACTAATCTTAAACTCGAAAATAACCAATTTGTAATTCTCGTGATGAATTTTTGTAATAGTGCAACTGTTTTGTAATTTCTGAAAATGTTCGTCACCGAGTTCGGGTGCGTTAATTTAATTTAGGGCTTAAAGTGGGAGTGAGTGCATGAGTGGAAGCTGAGTAGCTCAGTCAGTTGATATCCAAAATAGTGCAAGAATCCCATTGGTTGGTGTTTGATACCGAATTTCTTTGCATTTACTGCTATGAATAGCAGTAAACTATAATATATTGAACACATGAGGTTGAACTATAGACCTTTTTCATAAAGATGGCGGAAACGAGGCTCGTGGGTCAAAATATATTCTGGGAAAAGCTCTTACATGGCTGTCGGCAGGGAAATTTCCGCTTTTGAACATATCTCATAGTTATTTCTGCCCAAACGCAGAGATTTGCTCGTCTGCGGGCATGTAATAGTTTTCGTGAATTTGTTTTGACCCTCGAGCCTAGTTTTCGTGCAGACCGTTATCTTCATGAAAAAGGTCTATACATGGCTTACATGACTAATTTACATTTTTGTTGAATCTTGTTGTACTAAGTTCTTCTGCCTTTAAATTGACTTTTAACCGATAACTAAGGGATATAAAGCTTTGATTTTAAGGTTTGATTTCATGTTTACTGTTAACCAACTCGCTATACTGTTGTACTAGAATTCATTTTAACGGGTTGTTTTCTCTTTCGTGCACTCGCTCCTTGTTGAATATGTGACTAAAAACCTACAATAACTAATTCAACCAAAAAAAGTTTCTCTTGCGACTTCCTTCGAAAGGAAACCGTCCGAAAACTGACAAAACGCGATAAAATAAAAACAAAAACAGACACGGAACTATTGAAACAGCAGGGAATAATATGAAACCATTCGAAATCGTATAAAACTATCCCGAAGCTCAATGAATTAGATCGAAACTAGAACAGGGTCAGGTCATGAGTGCTTACGTGGAGTAATACCATAGGCTTTCAGGGTTGGAATTTGCGGCTAATTAGCTGCCACTGCAAGCTGGTGGCCAACTATTCTTTAAGATCATTTTTTACCTTGTAAGAACCATTTTTGTATCCTGTTTTTCGGTATTAAACGAGATTGCTGACTGGGCGCAGCGCAAAAAGGGAGCCTTTTTATTTTTTCCGAGATTTTAAAATGAATGGCAAACAAAATCACAAGTTTGGCGACCAAATATCAACAATTCGAATCTTAGTCACCAGCTGTCGACCTGTTTAAAAGTTCATTTCCAGCCCTGGGCAGTTGTCTACTGAATTTCCCTTATTGATAATAGGAGGAAGAATTATCAGATAATGAACCGTTTCTCTTCGAGACACATGCTGTTAGGAGGAGTCAAGCTATCCAAAATTTTACTCGGCGACAATGGTATTACAAAGTGACACCATTGGCTCGAAAAGATTTATAAAATTCCTCAGCGGTGTAGGATGCCTGGGGAATGTCTGCAAATCTCACCTGAGTTGTGGGACTATTTAATAGCTGATCGTAATTTTCCTCATGTCATGATTTTATATAAAAGTTATTGACTGAATTGTGTAAGTAAAGTAATTAAGTAAAGTAAAGTTCCTTTATTTACACTGGATGACCCTATCAGCTAAACTGCGCTGTTATCCCTAGAGGTCCAGTAAGGGCCATCCCTCGTGGGTCCAGTGTTACTACAGGAGAAAACCGGAGTACCCGGAGAAAACCTGCGATGTTTGGTACAGTCAAATTGGACGACACTCTTCTCACATGTGACCAAGCTAACTTTAATCAGAAAACTGCACGGACCCTAGTCAGAGGTGAAAGGCTCGTGTACTACCACTGTGCCACCAACACGTCCTGGACGGCTGCCTTTATCGGACATTCTCACGCCTATATATTCGCCAAGAATATCTCCGTACTTGCAGGAGAAGGGAGTTAATCCAGTACTTCTGCTTAAGATTGCTATGTACAGCTTGACAACCAAAAGTACTTCGAAATCATGTGCACCTGTTCAAATGCTGTCGAATTTAAACCAGGATTAGTATAGATAAGATTTTAGACAGACTTTTGAAGTGTAACGAGGTATAGTTGGTGTTTCCTTTTTTCAAACACCAGGATATCGTTAATTATTTTTCGGACATGCAAGTGGGAGCAATTGAACCTAAATACTTGACGACTACGGCAATGTTTACTACCTGTTTAAAATATAGTTTTACCAATTTTTGAAACACGAACAACCAAATTTTTAGACTTGATAATACACCCGCAACGAGTGATTTTAATCCAGAACCAGCCGACAACTTAAGGAAATAAAGGAACAAACAAACTCCTAACAATAATGTCATCTTTATTTCCAAGACATCATCAGACAGACCAAGCACAAAAACATTGCCAGAATATTGCAATGTTTTTGTAGTTAGTCTGTCTTATGATGTCTTTAAAATGAAGACGAAATATCACAATTTCATTGTAATTCTCTTGACCGTAGCTCATACCTTGAGTTATCAAGATGACATAGTTCGGAGTGATTTTAACATGTCCAAAACCAATCCACGGCGATCCTGATAAAATTGAAGCAAGTGGACGTTATTTGGAGACTGCATTTGTGCCTTTAATTGTTTACGTACTTGTGTTTTTAAAGATGAGGTTGATAAAACTACCTAAATGACAAAACCTAACCCTAATTAGGATTCTGTTGTGTATAATTAAAATTTAATATTACGTATTCGCTTGTATTTATATAAAACGTTCGTTTCTGAGTTTGATGAAGTATGAAAGCCCTAGCGCTTGACCAAGTACGTACAGCCGAGAGAATTTGCTTATTGAATATTAACGGAAAAGGCGGAAAAGCATTGACGTTTTCTAGCGTTTAGCCTTTAAAGTTCCACTATACATAGAAACATCCATCTACTGAATATGTTGAAGCTACTTGTTCATGGCTTGTGTACATGCATGTCATAGGTTCGACTCATTCTGACTTTTATAACCATCTTGAAGTTTCACTGTAGCCGTTAGTTGAATTTGTCTTTAATTGTTTTCTTGTGACTCTGTGCGAAACACATTTGTGCTTTGTCGTGTGGCAGAGTTTTGTAGTTCACCAGAGTCAATCACTGAAGGAAAAACCGTGAACTTGTGGCCCTCGTAGTTAACAGTAAAGACGATAAAAACTTTCGAGATTACAGAATTTGAATAGGGATTAATCTTTACAAAAAAGTTACAACACTCATAATTCATAGACAACTTTCGAAAGGAATCAATGTTTAATCAGTATATCTTAGTATGATACTGAACTGATTAACAAAACTTCGATCCCTGCTTTTTTCTATTCGGTTTTTTTTATACTAAAATTGATTGTAAATACACACGCAGATCTCCCGTTCACATTCCGTCTATCAAAAAAATGGTCAAACTTGGACTGATTCTTTAGAACTTTTATAAAGGGATGTTCCAAAATGTTTCGCTGGTGACTGTTTTCTTCAACGGGCCAGAAATTCTGTTCTTTGATTCTACGTACTGGAAAAGGATGTACAACCTTCAGTTAGAAAATATACGTACTTGCCAACCGTACCGATTTTAGCCTTAATGTACCCCCCCGGTCATATTTACGACCATCTTTAAGATAAAGAATCGCTCGACAGCGATGGAAAATACTTTGTGTATGCCCGTAATTGGCTATATCCTGTGCTGTGTTGGAGTCAGGCGTTCATGACGAAGTGACCGTTCCCAGAAGTAACTACACTCTCTTTTTTGTAAGAATATGTTTTATAAGAATTTCTAGGCTGAAATTCGCGAAATTTTAAGAATATTTTAAGAATAAACCTGAGGCTGAAATTGCGAAAAGAATATAATTTCGTTGAAAATCTGTAAATACAATACAATGATATGTTTTTACTTGACCGTATAAAATTATTCCTGCTGGTGCACAAAGAGTTTACTGCAGTGATCACACTTAATTTTCTTTGACACAGTTGAAACAAAATCGGGTACTTTCGTTTCTATCACGGCATTTCTCTGAGAAATGCTTTTTTAAAGCCAAAACAGCGAAGTGTCGTCTGACGTGATATTTTGACCTAACTGACTGCAACGAACAGCAATGGAGCACGTGCACCATCTAACGCGATACAGATCTAGACACCAAACACTTGTAGTTGATATCCCAATACATCTTTAAACGGAAATGTCATAAGCTATAATTAAGAATATTTCAAGAATTTTTTAGCCTAAAATCGGCAGAAAAATAGGAATATTCAGCCTGGGCCGGAAAAACAATATTCTTATAAAAAAGAAAGAGTGTAATAGTGTACCACTTTCATAAATCAAAATATTGGCAAGTATGGATATAACCTAGACGTACAAAATTAAGTCTGTCATATCGCTTAGGAACAACAGGTTCATCTTAAAAGATCGTCCACATATTCAGTCAATTCGTCATACGCGCTGTTAAGAATCAATGTACGTTGACCTTTGGCTCTTCAAAACGATGGCCATTTGATCCATTGAGAAGCGGAACAACCCGTGCACAAGTGAGCTTGTCCTTTAATTTCAAGGCTTTTGTATTTGAAGTATCTGGAGGTATCTGATTAAAACAGGCAGATTGCTTATGCGAATTAAGGCAGTTGAAGTAATGGGTATTTGAAAAATAGAAAAAGAATGGGATTACTGTTTTGACGGTCACTAGTTCCTTTCCTTTGAGAGTTTTACCCTCACCAAATGGAAAACTTTGGTCAGCAAAAGGTAGAGATAATTGAAGGTTTGTTTTGTCTTGGGTTTTTTCTTTTCATTTTTATTTACTTTAACTGGTTCCTGGCCCAATTATTTTACTCTGGCAAATGTCAGATAAGTTTACTCGCCAAGGACAGACATCTAACCAGGAAAGGGTTAATCCATATCTACTTATCAAGCTTATTTTTACTTTCATTTTGTTTATTATATCCATTTCATTAATTTGTATTTCATTTGTTCATTTGTAGTTCATTTATTCATTTTATTTGTCGTATTTATATATAATTGACGACAGGTTAATATGCACACCACAGGCATTGTGGTAAAGCAGTATGCAGCACAAGTAAATTTTGGAATTTTAGGGTCACCAGGAAAGCTTTGTGAACATTCTGACGTTAAGGAAGAACTAGGTTCGAACTGAACCAATACCCAACGTTTGAGCTCTAATTGACATGTTAACGGGGAAGTTTATTAACAAGTTGCTCCAAGAACTCAAAACAACCTAAAATGAAGATCACTTCATTTTTTCGATCCCCGACGTCTTCGGTACGCCTTAGGTGCGATGTTACTATGAGGAGTTGGTGACACAACTGTTATAATCGTTTCTAATCGCTGTTTGTAAATTTGGATTCCGGCGCCTTGCAGTTGTCTGTTGGTCATATGTAAAAGCGTGTCAATCAGTTTGAGCCTGTTAAGAATTGCAGCTGTTCTATGAGTTCTCCAGTAATCTCTTGCTGTTATAATAGGTCCATGAGCCTCCTGGAAAAACAGGTTTGTTATAGCTGATAGGGTTACTCAGAACAAATAAAGACTCTTAACCATTTCAATTCAATATTGGAATAGACATTCGATGTTCCTTAATGTTGACAACGTTCAGAGGATGAGCTCTACAGCCGCACCCAGCTCGTACCCAAAGATCAGCAGGGGTTGACGACCCTTGTCCACTGAACGGAAAATTCTTTACAAACCTAATATTTTGGGTGTCACAATAGACGAGCGCTTAATGTTGGTGGGTCTCTATTCCAGCTGGCGAAGGAAAGCTATATGCTGCAAGGAGCTTAACCCTTGCCGTATGGTTCATATACCTGAGTACATTACAAAGGTGTCACCACTGCCAGGAAAGAGTTAACCTGATCTGAAGTCAGTTGAAAAAAAATTAAAGGTCAGTATTTCGTTTTCTCATTTTGCGGCAGAATACACTCTTTAAACTTTCTTTAACTTCGTTCAAAACTGCAAACACAGCACTTTATTTTTATCATTACTTTTGTACAACCTAATTCTGAATCTGAATCTGAATCTCTGGCACGGCTTGGCACAGCTAAAGTTCAGCTTATAAACTGGGTTGAGTCGAGCCGTGCCATGCTAGGACATGCGCTGTTTTGCTACTTGTGAAAGACTCGTTTGGAGATATTATTTGTCCTTTTTCGGGGCTTTTAGGCCGAGAGCGACATGGTATGCTACGGCTTTGTAAACGCAAGCCAGCACGGCTCGGCACGGCAAGCTTATAATCTCAGTCTAAAAGATCACACCAACAATCAAAATTGCAGAATATACATTTTAGAATTCATAAAAAGTAATCAAATGCTTAAGATCATGATAAAACCAGTAACTACACAAAAATTAAATATCAAACACAGAGTCCTTTCCACAATCAAATTTGTTTTCCATAGCAATTATCACTATGGAAACCTTCAAGGAATTTTTTTCGTATGGTTGTTCATGTCCACATAAGGAATTATTTGCATTTAGTTAATACTTCTTCGGATTTCTATTGTTTTTTAAGGAGTTTTATTTGGCTAAGTGTTTAGAGCGAGGGGAGGGTTTTGATACCTCTCCAGGGAAAAGCGGGGTTGATGAATAGAATTGAATTCGTTAATTAAAATTTCAAGGGTTTTATCTCTATAAAACCCGCTGTAGCGGGTTTTATCTACATAAAACCCGCTACAGAAGAGGACGTTTCATGTGAATACAATGTTCTACGATAAAAAATCGCTAATTGCCCCGCTCTTATCGCCCTTGTTTCTTTCGTCAGCCCATTCCATCCAGGCACGAATTACCCAGTTCGTATTGTGTCGCGTTCCTTTTGGTAAACGTTCAATATTTCGTTGCTGAATCACAACGTCTGATACCGGCACAATAACTCTCTTTCTCTCATCTGGCCTTTG